>CAUYRH010117462.1:0-95614 GCA_963574655.1 Perodicticus potto | reverse complement strand
CATTTTCATATCACTGAGAATTGGCCATCACTTTTTGAAGGCCGTCTCCCAGATCCTGTTGTCCCCCAAATGCCCCTCAGTCAAGAAGCTCTGTCAAGGGTGGCACCTGTGGCTCATCGAGTAGGGCGCCAGCCCCATATACCGAAGGTGGCGGGTTCAAATCTGGCCTCGGCCAAACTGCAAAACAGAAAACTAGCTGGGCGTTATGGTGGGTGCCTGTAGTCCCAGTTCCTCGGGTGTCTGAAGCAAAAGAATTGCCTATGCCCAGGAGCTGTGAGCTGTGTACGCCACGGCACTCTACCAAGGGCGATAAAGTGAGAGTCTGTCTCTACAAAAAAAAAAAAAGAAGAAGAAGAAGCAGCTCTGTCAATTCAGCCTTATATTCTGAGAGTTCCCATTGCCTGATGGAAGAGAGGCCTCTGTAGCATCTTTAGGAAGCAAGAGCCATCTCTGAAAGTCTAGGGGTTTAGGGAGATTGCAGAGTCAATATCCTCAGAAGTCCTTGTCCCATATTTCAGAGTTCCAAGTGTTTCCCATCCAGGCCCTCAAATTCACCTATATAGTTCGCCTGTCTTTAGCTACCATTCTCCACTCTGTCTATGACACTTCAGTTAATCCTTCAGTAACTCTGAGAGACAGATATTACAATCCCAACTCTAATGAGGGGAACCTGCGACAGAGAATGATTAGTGACTCTCAGACCCAGGCTGTCTGGCTCGAGCCTGCCGCGTTAACCACCATCCTGTGCTGTCTTCCGTGGGACGCAGTGAGGAGGAAGAAACAGAAGTAAGGGGAGCGGGAGGAAGAGGGGAGAGTGGGGTGGCCATATGTGTACGGAATCACATGTGTGTGCACGTGGGCATGTGTGGGGGGTGTGTGTGTTTTAAGACAGCACTTTGGTAGTTCAGGCGTCCACCAGTATTTATTGAACACTGCAGTGTGACAGGCAGCGTTCTAGGCATTAGGCAGACTGCAGGGAGGGACACTCGCTGGGAAGCCATTGCAACAGGTGGATAAATGGAGAGGCAACAGAGGCAGCTGGGGAGGAGAAAGAAGCCGGCGGCACACAGAAGGGAAGGGCAGGGATGGGACAAGCTGCCCCAACACTCTGCCTGGAGCCGCCCACCCCTTCCTGCTTCTTGTCCTCATGAGGCTCCCCAGACCCCCACAGCTCTGATGTGATGACCATGTTGCAGGGAGCTGCTGACCAGAGCTCTTCTGGCAGGGAGACAGGCACCCTCACGGGCCGCCGGGGGTGCCAAGCAGGATGACTTCAGGAAAATGATTGGGCTGTAAAGATCCCAAGCCCAAGAAATGCTCTGCTTTTGTTGCCCTGACCCCACCTGCAGGAATCTGTCCCCGGGAAGTGGTCAGGGACTCGGGCAAATGATGCCCCAAGGGTGTGCGAGAGCAGCCCTGGAATCCTCTGAGCATCTGACAGTGGAGCTGGCGAGGTAAATTATGGCGTATCTAAATGAGGGACAATTACAGAGCCATTAACATTGTGCTTTTGAGGAATTTTCAGTGATGTGGGAAAACGCTGATGATATATGGCACATTAAAAAAAGCCCTGAATAGCTGAATAAGTTGTACGATCCCGATTATGTAAAATTCAATACATGCTGTGGAAGATGAGGGGGATGGGGAGGAGAGGAAGGAGGAGAGGTGGGGGGGAGGAGAAAAGAAGGGGGAGGAGGGGGGAGGAAGATGATGAGAAAGGGGGAGAAGGAAACAGGGGCGGCCATCTTTGCCCCGGCGCTTGCTGGGAGTCACGCCCCCCCCCCCGCCCCCACCCCACCTCACAGCGGCGGTCCGGTGATACTGTCTCACTCTACACGGGAGGGAAATAAAGCACAAAGAGGTTAAGTGGCAAGTCCCAGGTAGCAAAACTGAGGCACCAAGCCATAATGTGAACCCAGTTCGGGCTGACTCAAGCCCCTTATATTTGCTGAGCTGGGGGGACTGAGGCAGGACCAGGGAATTTAATCTCCAGACTCAGGGTTACTGGGCAGATTATAAAAGGAGTCCCAAGAGCTTCAGGGGATTGTGGTGGCTGCAGGTCATCTCCCCTCTGTGAGGATGGTGTCATGGCCAGTCCCATTTTGCAGACAGGAAGGTGGAGGCAAGTGTCTCGGTGATCTCCTGGAGGCACACGGTGCAGGTAGGGCTCAGACCCAGCGCTGCCTCACTCTCTCCTCTCCTGTGAGTGGGTGGGAGGGGATGGACACAGGCCCTGCTATGTCCGTGGCCTCCTCAAGGTCCTCTGTGCACAGCCATGTGTCTCCCAGAAGCTTGGGCTTCTTAGCTCAGGGAGGGATGGCTGAGAGGATGCCCGGTGACCCAACCTGCAGCTCACGTGAGCCATTTCCAATTTACCTCTCTGAACCGCAAATCTGAGGCATTACCCAAAGGCCCCTCGGGTGCGGGGCCTCCCTGACCTGCTGATGGGTGATTTCCTTGGCACGTGGTCCTCTCCCCTCTTCTACTGCCAGCACCAATTCCTGCTTGGCCAGGGGTGCTCAGGAAACCCAGAGCAGGAACTGTCCCTCCCAGGCCTGCCTGTTCATGAGTGCCCCTGGGAAGATGAGCTCCTGTCCCCTCAACTGCCCCCAGATGGATCCTCTCCCCTCCTCTCCTCCCTAGCTCGTGCTGAGGGATCAATATGTGTGAAATGTGGGCAGCAGCTGGTACAGGACAGGGAGCCTCTGGGAAGGAGGAAGGATGCAAACGCCTTCTCCAGCCCCCCCCCCACACCCTCCCCACCTCCTGTCTGCTTCCCCCCTCCCCACCTTCTTCTGGGGGTACCTAAACAGGAGGCTTAATGGGGCTGTGCTGTGCCCTGGCCACTGGAGTTCAGCTACCAGGCTCTTCCAGGCAAGCCTTGGGTGCAGCCTGTACCATGCCCACTTACTGGCCGGGAGCTGGAAAGGTTTTAATGAACTCTGTGTGTGTACGCTTGATAAAGCACGTTTTTTCTTCTTGCCATCCTTCATAGATAGAGAGGCTGGATGAATAATTAGCCCCGTTTTACAGATGAAACAACTGAGACACAGAGAGGCAAGCTCTTTGCTCCCAGGGTTTCTGACCAGTGGTGGCCACTGGTCTGAAGCTCATATTTGCTCAGTAACCAATCACTGCCTCCTGCAGAGAGAGGAAGCAGCGTTTCTGTGCACGGAAGTTAGAGAGGTCATGGATGGGGCCTGAGTCATCCCCATCTGACCTGCTTCGGTGGGTGTCCCAGTGTTCTCCAAGCTCCCCAAGCATAGAGGATGCCCTCACCGAGAATGGCTCTGGCTACAAAAATCTTTCTTTCCAGTAGGCCGGACTCTCTTCTTTCACTTGCGCATGTGTCCATAATTCCTTCTGTCACCTATAACCCTCCGGGTCCCCAGCCCAGGGTTATGGCAGTGAACAAGGTTGACATGGAGCTAGCTTTGCTCAAAGAAACATACATAAAGTCAAATGAGGAAAATGCCAGGGCTGCTGGAGACAAGAGGCCCGATGATGGGCCACTTTTGGCCACCACTGGTGAGCATCTTTTGTCTGACCGGTGGCGGTTCGGCTGATCTGCTCTAGGGGTCTCTAGTCAGGCCCCACTGGCCTGCTCTGAGGGGTTCCACATGGCCTCAGGCCTCCTCTGAGGCTCAGAGGGTCTTCCAATCCTATGAATGGGGCTGATACTGATGTGAGATAGTCCCCTGCCAAGCCACCCTCTATCTGCCTGGGCGTCCTGCTGTGGCCGCCATAAAAGACAGAGTTTGCAAAGCTAGTCTGGGCTCTGCCTTCTCTTCCTTTTGCCAAAAAGCAAATTGGTTTTGCAATTAGAAAATGCAGAGAACAGGCAATGCAGTTAATTCTATGAAAACTTGCTTCCGAATGATGTGCCTCGGTATCAGTCTGGGCCCTTCACATGGCTTGACAGAGACAATCCTGGTCACCTGTTCAGACTAGGGTGAGATTTTTGCTGGTTCCCAGAAGGACCTTGAGACATTATTTAGATCTGGCCCCCGGAGAAGTATAATTACTTGTTTTAAAGAGAAGAAAATGCAAGACAGTGTGGTGGTCTCCCGGAGGGACATGAAGAGGCCAGGGCCAAAGAGAGCGTGGAGAGTCGAGTCACGGGCTCTTCCCACTTCTGGACTCACTGCCCTTCATGTCCCACTGCACATTTAGGCCAGGAAAGTCTGTGAGCGCATAGAGAGAATGGAACTCCTCTCATGAAGGGAGCAGCCTGGCGTGCTTCAGTGTGCTCTCTGCGTTGGTGTCACACTCGGCCCTCAGTCTACGCCACCACGCTCCGCCCTTACAGCAGCTGTACGGGGGCTTCATGTTCAAGTTTTACAGGGAAGCAAACCGAGGGTCAGAAGACTGCAGGGGCCTCTCTGAGCCCCGCCACAGCAGGAGTCAGAGCCTCAGCACCCTCCAGCTTCTGGGCAGCAGGTTCTTCCCACCCAGAATGTGCGATTCAGGGGAATCTGGCTTTCCTCAAATAAATGCAACAAATTTCATAACACCCTACCCCACATGGCCACTTTACATCTTTCTTTTATTCGATTTCCACAATGGTTACCCAAGGGAGAGGCTATCACTCCCATTTTCACAGGAGGAAACTGAGGCAGTGAAGACACTCAGAGTCATGTGGAAAACAGAATTTGGACCCAGGTTCCCCTGACTCCAAAGCTCCTTCTGCACAGGGAAGCACCTGCTCTGTGGTCCCTGGGGTGGACGGCAGGTTTCCACCACCCACTGAGAACATCTTGTCCTCAGGGAGAGGCATGAGGCAGGGCTGATCAGCCACAGCCTGTTGTGTCTGCTGATCACAAGCTTGGACCCTGGATCTGCTGCTTTCCAGCTGTGTGCCTGAAGCAAATTATCCACCTCTCTGAGCCTTGGTTTCCTCACCTGCAAAATGGATTCATATGAAGACTTTCCATAAATACAGAAAGATTTGGTGGATTGCATGAGGCAGATCTTCTAGAGACATTCCAGATTCTTCCCACCCTAGCCCTCTCTCCCAATGCACCCAATGTCAGGGTCCCTCCTCCCATGTGGAATACAGAACTGGACACATTCAGACTTCTATTAAGTGTGCCCAGCCCTTCCCTCAAATTGCCTACCCCTGGAGGAGCATCCTCTCCCTTATCCCCTCCATGCCTGAGGTCTTGGTGTCTTACAGCCCAGGAAGGTCAAACAAAGTCTTCTATTGTTCGACTAAACCAAGCACATTTCTCCCTCAGGACCTTTGAACGTGCCCCTCCCTCCGTCTGAAAGGTTTTTTTGGAATGACTTTTCGCTTGCTCAGGTCCCTGCTCTAAGGTCTCCCCCTCAGACAGGCCTTCCCTGACCCCTGATTTAACATATCTACCTAGAGCAGGGTCCTTTAAGGTTTCCCAGAGCCGGGCAGCTGGGCTCCAAGGGGCCCAGACTCTTTTAGCTGATGCAGCCCTTCTCAGAGCAGACGAGGGCACTTCTGGGGTTGACCAAAGTGGGTTCAGGCCCCAGCTTTGTACTATGTGAGATGTTGGCCTCCTTCTTCCCCTAGACCCTGTGACTGGGACTCTCTTTTCTTCTTTTCCTGGTCCCCTATGCGACCCAGCTTCTCCCTCTAAATCTGCTGGGTATGCTGAAGTTCCCATAAGGGTGCGTATAATGACTCACTGTGTATGCGGTGCCATGCTAAGTGTTCCATTGATATTCGCCTAAATATTGATGGAAACTTGCACAATCCTAATTTGTATAGCTTGAGAAACTGAGGCATGGGCAGTCAAGTAACTTCTCCAAAGCTATCCAGCTATTGTGTGGAGGAGCTGGGTTTGAATGCTGACCATAGCCTGGGCCTTTAGATTTGGTGGCCATGGGACCACTCCGAACACCAGAGACCAGATGTTTCTCAGCAGATGGAAACTTGCAGGATCCCAGTTACCCAGGCAGCTGCCACTAATCTCACCTTTTGGGAAAGATATGCTGCAGTTGGGGGGTTCCCTGTAGCCTTAGGAGAAGAACACAGGTTCAGGCAGCCAATCATCCGCCCATTCATTGAAATCATTCGTTAACTTAGTCATTAATTTGGCAAACACCAATGGAGCACCTGCTATGTTCCAGGCCCTGTGCTAGGGGAATAGCGATGTGCAAAGAAGATCAAATTCACCCCAAGAGGCTCACAGTCTAGGAGACCGGCATGGGTGGAGAGGAGACAAACTCAATGATATAATATTATTCTGAAAATAAATGTAAAATGGCGCTAGTGGGGGAACGAACAAGGGAGCTCTGATCTGGTTGGAGGCATCAGGGAGGGCTTCCTGGAGGAGGCAGCACTGGAGAAAGATCTGTAGTTTGGAGGCCTCTTGTTGGAACACCAAGGGAGAGAACTCATCTGTGGGTTCAGCATCTGGCAAGCCGGAGGTTCCAGTCTGGAGGTTCTGATGCTCACAATGGACATGAGCCTCAGATTCTATGATTCTGACCCAGCATTTTATAGTTTTAAAAATCATTAAGCAAAAGGATTAAGGATTGAGAATCTAAGATCCTGGGTTCTAAACCAAGATTTTATAGTTTTAAGATTCTATTAAGTAAGGATTCTAAGACTTGAGAATTTAAGACTCTGGGATTTGAGGACTGTCAGGCCCTAAGAGGCTGGAATTCCAGAGGGTTCACTTTGCTGGCCTTTGCTGCCAGAATCTTCCAGCTCCTGGAGTGGCTTTTCTCCTCTTCCTTGCTTACAAAGTGGGTGTATATGTGGTTCTTCGTGACTTAAGACTGTAAATTTATTCTGTGGTTTCAACTTCGGGTGCTTGCCTTATCTACATGTTCTGGTTTTCAGAATAAATATTAGAAGACAAGTCTTCAGGGATTTCTATATGTACATGAGCTAAGTCCCCAGTCAGGGTATACTCAGACATGCCTTTTAACATGAGGCCCCATTACTGCACTCACTACTACAGTGCAGCGCTGGTGATCCGGCCCCAGTGAGCACAGAGGAGGAAGGAGGCCCCTGTATCCTGGGAAAGGACTGAGAAGGGGCCATTGTGCACAGAGCATGGGACAGTGGTGAGGAAGAACAGGAGAGGCTCCCTAGCAGGTCTGGGCCTGGTGCATGGATGGGACCACTCTCTGCCAGGTATCTGGGGGTCTCTGTGTGAACCCCATAGCTGGGCTCAGTTAAGCTAGTGCTACAGAAGCTTCTCCAGAGGGTTGGAGTCAGCAGGGCAGCCCCCACCAGGAGTCAGATACTGTTCTGGACATTGGCAGACTTCAAAGTCAGATGGGGCCAAGTATCAGCTCCCACCATCACCAACTCAACAAGTAGTGTGATCCTCAAGAAGACACTTCACCTCCCTGGGACTTTTGTTCAATGTGACCAATGATCTTGCCCACCCCACCTCCTGCTGGTTCTGGAGATCAGAGGACAACACCAGGCATCGGTGCACAGTGACCATGGATCAGCACCTGCCCTCCTGACCCTGTTGGGACCAGGTGCTGCTGGAAGCTCTTGACCTGGGCTCAATCTTCACCCAGCCCAATGGGGGCGCTGCCATTATCCCCATTTCATCACAGATGAGGAAACAGGGGCTGAAGCACAGAGAACTTAAGTAACTGGCCTGATGTCAGGCCATTGGCTCTCAAAACCTGTCGACAGGTTTAAACACTACAGTTAAGTTTTCCAATCTCTCTTCACTGGGTGCCTATCACTTGGCCTCATTTCAGCAATGATACCCTAGAATCAGGCTCTCCATATTCTGCCATCATTATGCTCTGGTTTGTGCCAACCTCAGTGAAGGCAATTTATGCCTCCAGGCCTTTGCTCATTCTGAGCCCCCTCCTTCTCCCTGCCTATCCACCCATGGAAGGTCTACCTTTGTTTGTAGGCCCAGGCCAGGCATCGTGGGCAGGCCCTGCCCCCAATAGTCTCTGCACCAGGCACATCTTCCATTATAGTACTTAGCAGGTAGGGCAGGTGGGGGTAAGGGGAACAGGATTCCAACCCAGGGCCTGCCTGCCCTCTCTGTTCACTGGCCCCTTCCTTCTAGCACACTTACCAAGTTTGGGTCCTAGTCTGACTCACATTCCTGAAGGGAAGACCAACACCATGGTCAGTGGTATCATTACCCCTATTTTAGAAATCCCCCACTCAGATAGGTTTCATAATGTCCTAAGGCCCCTCCAGAAGGGACCATTCTGGAAACTCTGGCCCCAGCAACTCAGCACCTCTGACTCTACTTCGGGCTGCCAAGGTTAACTTGGAGAGTGAATAGAGGGGCCTGGGAGGCTGTGACAGTGCCCCTCCCCTATCCATGTCAGTCCCTCCTCCCTGGGCTGTGAGTGCAGGAAACATCCTTCCTAATGTCACATTCCACACCATTGCCATGTAATCAGCAGCCGTGTTAATAACCATGAAGTGATTGTAAGAGCACAACTTGAGATTTAAGAAGGAATTAACTTAGAACAACAGGCAGTAAGTGCAGAGCTGTGTTACCACAATAACCTGGCAGGCATGTAGATTCTTTGTACCCCTGGACTTTGAGGCTCATGATATAATTGGCCACAGTTAGGGGTGAGTCTCCCCCACTCTCAGCTAAGGTGAGACTGGAAAGAGGAAAACTCTGTCAAGGAAGCACATGAACACCTGTAGGGGACATCTACCCTCAACTGTCTCTCATGAGCCATCCTTGCTCCCTCCACCATGGCCCAGCCTCCTGTCTTTCTAGCTCCAGCCCAACCTCCTCCTTCCAATGGCAAACTGGGCTGGAAACCTACCATGGCCACCTGTATCCCCAGATAGCCCTTGCCTGGTATTTGAGGTCCTTCGTGATACAGCCAACCTCTCCTCTGCCCAATGTCCCTCCACACACTCACCCTGCTATTATATCAGTCCACATCACATGACTCCTGGCACCTAACTGAACCCTGTTCCTTCAGGGTCTGGGCTTGGCACACTCTGATTCTTCCATCCTCTCTTGGTGCTTCTTGGGCCAGTCACTACCTCCCTTTACTCTCATCTTGCTTTATTCCACTGAAGAGGGCAGCTGTCCACCCTGGGCCTTCTCTTTCTGCCCCACCCCAGACAGCTGTGGGGCTCTGAGCTGCTCCTGTCATCAACCCCTGAGGAATCAGAAACAGACAGAGGCCCAGGCATTTGGCAAAGGCCAGAGACAAGGCTTGCTTGGCTACAAGAAGATTCATCCTGGGCCTACAACCCTGGTTCCTGGTCCCTTTCAGTAACAATAGCAGGACTATTGAATGCAGAAGACAGTCTCGCATGCCAGAGCCCCACCAGGATACCTGTCCTTCGCTCATAGAGACCAGAGACCAGGAGATGCTTTGACAAACCTGGGAAACAGAGTCAGACAGAATATCCAGGCACAACTGAGAAGACAGAGGTACAGAAGAGCAAAAGGCTTGACCCTAGAGACAGGGATGCCTGTGCCTCCTTCTCCCCAGTCCCATGTTGGTGTAGTTCTGCTCCTTCCTCCTGGTGACAAGCATGGGCTTGGGTCACACACACCTGGGTTCAAGCTCTGTTTTTGACCCACAGTCACTAGGTGATCTTAGGTCAGTGATTCAGCCTTTCTGTGTCTCATTTTCCTCACATGCAATAAGGAAAGTATGACAGTGCCTGACTTCTAGGACCATGGTGTGTATTAATGAGATAAAGCAGACAAAGGGCTAGTCCTGTACTTGAGGCCCATAATAGCTTCGTCTCTGAATGTTCATTTCCTTAGTGGTAACGGTGGGGGGGGGGTGGAAACAGAGGGAGAAGGCTCACTGAGGAGCTGACAACACCTTAGCCTTTGGGTTGTGATCCATGGACAACTTAAAGATGGGGTCTTATCAAAAGGATGCTAGATGGCAACATAAACACATAAAAATATAAAACTCTCTAGTAAAGGTAAATATATAGACAGATACAGAATCCTATAACACTATAATGGTGGCATATAAGTCATTTTTAATTCAGGTATTGAATTAGAAAGATAAAAGCATTAAAAACTATAACTATAAAACTATGTTACTGGATTCAAAATATAAAAATATGCAATTGTGGCATCCATAACAGGTCAAGGTGGGGCAAATGTTAAGGAGTAGAGTGTTTTGGGGGTATTGTTGTTGTTGTTGTTATTTTGTATGTGTGCAACTGAAGTTATTATCACTTTAAGAGATACCCCAAATCTCCAACCAGGCTGAAAAGCAATTAGATCTCCTCTGTTTTAAACCAGTCAATAAAACTATAGAGGTGCCTATTTTTAAAATGCGAAAATCTTACCACCAACAAAAGAACCACAAAGAAATAGGGAAACATGGCCCAATCAAAATAAATCTGTAGAAATCAACCTTAAAGAAATTAAACTATATTAATTGACAAAGAATTGAAAATAATTGCCCTAAAGAACCTCAATGTGCTACAATACAACATAGATAGGTAACTAAATAAATTAGGAAAATGATACATGAACTTTCATTGTGTGACCTGAGGGCTCACTCAGGGCCTAAGTTTCCCCAGCTATTGTAGCATGAGGGAGCTGGATCAGGTGATCTCCTAGCAACATCCTAGATTTGATAGCCCAAGAATATATGAGTCTCTACAGATAAGTTTTGACTAAATATTCATAGCAAAATTATGCTAGTTCTATTATTATATTCCTTTTTTGAGAGGTCAGAATGGAGAAAAAATAAACATCAGCCTGATTATAAAACATGAATACCACAACCAAAACCTAAAAGATACAACGTCATGCCGGTCAATGCTGGCCTGGTTGCAGGGAGCTTTAGTTCCCAGTGTGACCTAAGCAAGATAAAGTCCTGAGCTAAAATAAATGTGTCCCCTCCTCTAATGTGTGGATCATAGAATTAACTAATCCAATTAAAAAGAATGATACCCTTTCTTGAGGATGAGCCTTAGGGGAAAAAATAGACCAGCGAAGAGTGGATATGTGAATGAGGAGCAAGTGTCACCATCACCATTATTAAGCTTCATCACTGCCATCATCATGATTAGAATAGTAGCTAGGAACTATATCATGAACCTACTGTGCACCAGCGTCCTTCTCAGAGCTCTTTGTACAGCAGCAGGGAGGGTCTAGCACATCGTAGAGACCCATGCTGGTTGGACTGATTAATTCGGTGGCCACCAGTGATGTCTTTCAATCCTTTTGAAATGGCATCACATTTATGATACTTCAGGCCAACTCTTGGGGTACTACTAAGCCAAGTTGAAAATGAAAGTGGAAAGCTCTCTGGAATTAGAAAGTATTACTTGACCCAGGAAATACAGTCCCTGCCATGGAGCACCTTCTCATTCCATAAGAAAGGCTGACCTGGGAACAAAGAGGAAACAACATGTAAGTTGCTCCTGTTATAACCCCACATGTTACACGGAGGAAATGGAGTGCAGAGAAGTAAGGTGATTTACCCAAGATCACAATGGGTGTGAGGTCTCAAACCCAAGCCTCTGCCACTTAGGCCCATGCTCCTCACCACCTCACACAGCCCTGAAGGGCAGGTGGAAAGGAGTTAGGAAGGGATGAGGCCAATGTGGGCTAGAGAAAGGGCTTCCTGGAAGAGGGGGAGCCTAAGCTGGGCCCTAAGGACGAATTGGAGGGGAGGAGCATGAGGGAGAGAGATACAGCCTGCAGTTTGCTGCTCCCAAGTCTTCAGGTCTCAGGGTCAGGATTTCTCCATGAGAATGCTTACGGTCTTCCTGGCGTAGGCTCCCCAGGGAACTTCTCCCCAGAACAGAAGGAATTGTATCCAGGCCCAGGTGGGAGGCACCTCCTGGGTAGGAGATAGTGGGAAGAGTGGAACAGGAGTTCCTATTCACTTGGTTTCAGGCCCAGGTCCTTCTGAATGGGAGTGAGGATGGCTCTGTGAGGACAGCCGTGGGCTCACAAGTGGCTCTGATGGGACCATTAGACCCCATTCCACCAGCCAATGGGCCCACCAGCCACACAATTCCTGGAAAGTATTTCATCAGCAGAGAAATGTACAACCAACAGGACCTGCAATTTCCCTTGCAAATTCCTTGTGCCAGCACCATCCTTCAAAAGTAAAACTATTCCCATTGTGTCCACAATTGGTAAAATTAGTCCATTTCTCTTCCCTATTCTGCCTCTGAAGCCCATGTTGACAGCCCGTTTTCCTATAATGAGGCTGCAGAAGTTAAACAACATCAGGCAGGCAGGAAAACACGCATTGGCTCAGCCGCCAAAGGGTATTCTTGGTGTGCAGGTGGGGCTAGTGAACCTGGAACTATTTGGGGAGCCAGATGCCTGTGTAGGTGGAAGACTCATTATTCTCTGCACACATCAGCTTTCCAGAGGTAGGCCCAGGAAGCTGAGTCAGTGGTTCTTTTACATCTCAAATCCTCTTTCCCTCCTGTTCACTCTCCCTACCTTCCTTTGACAGATATTTATTGATGCCCTAACGTTGGTATCAGATTATAGGGATGCCTAAGACGTATTTTAGCTCTTGGGGGAGCCCATTGGGAGAGAAATTTACTAATCAAGAGAGTTCCTGCCATTCATTTATTTGACGTATTTACTGTGTTAGAGCAATTAAGAAAAACCACAGTAGTCCCTGCCCCATGAAACTCACAGTCTAGAGGGGGAGGCAGACATTGATCTAGAATCACACAATTAAATGTAAAGAAATGTGGCAGTACAGAAGAGGCTTGTGGTGCTAGGAGAGCATATAAAATGGGGGAGGTGAAGGTCAAGGATGCTGAGGAAGGCTTTCCTCAGGACTAGATGCCTGAGCTGGAGGCTGAAAGATGCACAGAAATTATATCACAAATGAATGGCACATGCAAAAGTCCTGTGGCAGCAGAGCTCTTAGCAACCATAAGAAACTCTAAAACATGTGTGGTTAGAGGACAGGGCTTGAGCGAGAGCCTAGAGAGGAGGTCACAAGCCAGTGCTTATAGGGCTTCAAATTCTATATCAAGGGTTTGGGTCTTCAACCCAAGAGCAGTGGAGGCATTTGGGATGGTACCAAAAGGAGTTTGGATTAGATTCATTCACTCACTTAGCCATTTACTGAATATGACCTTGGAAGGGAGTTCCCTTGACAGCCTCTGCCCTGGCATTGACCCACCCTCTTCCACAGTCACACCCATTCACCCTTTGACACTTGACTCAGGTATGTTCTCTGGATAGCTGTTCCTGATTCCAAGAATACCCATCTCCTATTTTGTGCTTCCAAAGAATACTGGAAACATCTCTAATTTGCATGTGCATTATCAGGGTTCTCCGGAGAAACAGAAGCAATAGAAGATGCTGTTTGTAAATAAATAAACACAGGTAGATAAATTAATTATGGGAATTGGCTCATGAAAGTTGGAGGCTGAGAGAGCCCACAACGCACCATCTTCAAGCTGGAAAACCAAGACAACTGGTGGTATAATTAAGTCCAAGTCCAAAGGGCTTTTCCACCCTTCTTTGCCTGGCTAATTCCTGCTCCTTCCCAGGGACTTGCAGCCTGGCCAGCCCTGGCTCAGCCTCACTCTCACACGGGCAGGGTGGGTCTGAGTCTCCTGTCCATTGAAATATTCTGAGCAGAGGTCCAAGGACAGCTCAGACAGAGAAAATGCATTCATCCTTTCTCTGCCTCTTTATTCTCTTCATCCCTCAGGGATGGTGTCTTCCCACCTTGGTGAAAGTGCTCTTTTTTACTTAGTTTACCTATTCAAAGACTGATCTCTTCCAGAAACTCTCACACACACCCCCAGAAAAAAAAAATGCCTCACAAGCTATCTGGGCATCCCTTAGCCCAGTCAAGTTAACAGAAAATTAACCAGCACAAGGAACCAGGCCTCCACCAACTCTTTCCCGATCCCACAAGGGCAAATGACTGAGAAGGACACTAGCACAGTTTCTGATTTTAATCTCCTTCTTCTGTCGTTATCCTTTTGGACTAGAAACTCCAGGAGGGCAGGACATCTCAGGCATTGCTGTTTTCAGGGGACCGAGGACACCAGGGAGCACAGTGCTGAGTCGAAAGTGCTGGCTGGAAGGAGGGGAGGAAGGGAGAAAGGTGGAGGGGAAGACGTAAAGAGCCTGCTTCGTAGGCACGGAAAGGACAGTTGGAAATTACTAGACCGTGAGAGGAAAAAAAAGCAGAAGAGATGAAAGATGTAAAATGATCACACTGTGACCTATAGCATTTAGTTTAATCAAGTACAAATTGCTTTGCACCTCGGGAAGATGTGAGAACTGCTCAGAGTTTACTTCTTGGAAGAGCTTTCTGAAGTGAAACATTCTTTACAAGGGTCATTTCATGCTCAGCTGGATAACCAGAGATACCTCAGGCAGGAAAAACTCCTGGCACTCTGGCCAGGAAGAGAGCGGGGGTGCTGGCCGTGGAGGGGTCTGAGTGTCTGGGCCCCTCCTGGTGCAGCAATAGGTCTGGGTGGTCCAGAATCCTTGCAGACCCAGGAGGCAGAGGGATCCTCCGTATGTCCTCCCCATGGCCCTACCCATGGGGCTCCTCGGGCACACTGTAGATACCCAATAAAATTTTGTCAAATGCACGGAATATTCCTATTTTATAGACGAGAAAACAGAGGCCTGCAGCTATGGGGACATGGCTAGGTCACATAGCTGGTGGACAGGTTAGCCAAGACTGGTCCGGGTACAGAGAGTCCCAAACCCCTCAGGACACCTCAGGGAGTGTTTCTCCAGTGTCTGGAGGGGGACCCTCAGGCTGGGCTTAGGCGTGACGTGCTCAGGAAACCACCAAGAGGTCAGTCTTCATACTTCTCAGGGACTTGGGGCCCAACCAGCCCTGGCTCAGCCTCACTCTCAGATGGGCAGGTGGGTCTGAGTCTTCTGTCCGTTAAAATATTCTGATTTCTTTTGCTGTTTGCTTTATCTGGAATGCTCTTTCCACCCTTCTTTGCCTGGCTAATTCCTGCTCCTTCTCTGATGTCAGCTGAGAACACACTTCTCTGTCTCTCCTACCCCACCCTAGACTGTGTTTTGGTCCCTGTGCCCCTTTAGCAAGAATCTTCTGGGTAGAGCCCCTCCATGTACATGTCTTTCCCCTGCTTTGGCTTCCCTAATGCAGAGCTCACTGGAATGGGGTCACGGCCACACACCCAGTGCTATTCAGTGCCCAGGGCCCTGAGAAGTCAGATCAAGAAGGAAAGAGAAAAAGAAAAAGCAAACAAGATTTTCTCATCTTAGTTTCCTTGTCTGAAAAATGGGGCTAACAACTCCTACAGGCCTCAAGGATTGGAAGCCATGATACAAATGAGGTAGATTGTTTGCAAAAATGTCTGAAATGATCCCTCTTCAACACCAGATTCCGGCCTTTATGACTTTGCAGTCCCTGCATTGAGATGTGGAGTCTTTTCCCTGCCCCTTAACTCTGGGCTGCTCTGATAACTTGCTCTGGCCAAGAGAATGCAGCGACAGTCACAAGTGCCAGTTCTGTACCTGGAACTCAAGGAACTGTGTACCTGGCCCCTCTCCTGACTCTGTGACCTTGTAGGAATAAGGCCAGGCCACGCCATGTGACCTAAGCTAGGTCAGCTCCTACCAACAGCAGCCAAGTCCCCAGGTTTGGTGTGGAGAGAGCCTGGTCAAACCGGCAAAGCCCTGTGCTGACTTTGAACACAGGAGCAAGGGAGTTCTGGGTTCTCAGATTTGGGGTTAAAGTCAATGTTTCTTGTTTTTGGTGGCTATGCATGGAGGTGTGGCCAGAACAGCAAATCACAGATCGGGCAAATGTCTAAGGGTAGCAGGTTTCCAGGGAGTATCAAGCCCTCTATTCTCCTTGAGAGATGGCAATGAAGACTCAGTCGGGGGTCCCAGTGCACTGCACGTGGTCCCGTGGGAAAGGTGTTTCCAGGCTGGTTCCTGTGGAATCAGGACTCACCGCCATCTCAGGTCCCAGATGGAAGAGGAGCTGGAGGTTCCCACGTGGTCTGAATAACCAGCTGTTGGAGGAGGGGGCATGAAGCCCCCTGTCTGGCGGGACACTCTAGGAAGACAAAGGAGGCTGGACTTATCAGCCCCACTCCTGTCATCATCACAGGCGAAGATGCATTTTTAACAATTCAGCCTTCCTGACTCTCACTATTTATCTCAATAAACGTCAGGGTAACTTTTTTCTTTCTCTTTCTCTTTGCTATAAAATGATCAGGGAGTAGCGCATGAGAAAATGAAGGATTGACACTGCAGGAAAACTCATTTTTAGAGGTTTCTATCAAGTTCCATCAGCTGTGTTGCCACTGAGCAGAGCAAAACAGACTAGGGATAAGAGCTGAGTGCCGAGGAGAAGGCAGGGAGGGTGGACATGGGCAGATCTGGAAGCCCTGGGCTGAGGGGAAGAGGGAGAGAGGGGTATACATTCAATTCAGCCCCACCTTCCACCCCCAAGCCCCCTACAAGGAGCTCTCGCCCAGAGTCCCCACCTTGGAGGCCCCTCCCAGCCGTCCTCTGACTGTCTACTGCTCCTTGGGGTGAGGATTCTGCAAGGCCCAGGTGACAGGCCCACTTAAAAGACGCATTTTTCTGTCCTTGAATTTGGGCATCAAAACTAGTCTAATGGCAAAACCTGACCAAAGCTAACCTGAGGTTATTTAGAGTCTATATTTAAACCACCCAATTGATGAGAATTTCTTAAGAAGTATCAGCAATTCTCATCACCTGGGTCTGCCCAAGGGTTTGGGTGGGAATCGTGGCAGTTGTCTCAAAGCGTTGTTTTAAAGATGATAGGACAAACAGCTCAATTTATTAAAAAAAATAAATTATAAGAACAAATAAAGTGTGAAGGAAAGATTCTCAATGAGGGAGACATAAGGGATTTATCAACCAATCACAAAGTGTCAAATTCATTTGAATCCTGAGTCAACTATAAAACAAAGACAAAAACCAAACATCTGTGAAGCCATTGGAAACATGAATATTGTCTGCATATTTGGACTATTATGGACTTGTCGTTAATTTGGGTGGATATGGTAATGGTAGTAGTTATGTGAAAAACATAAATAATAATAAAATAAAATAAACAATAAAGCAGGCTGCAGAGGAAAAATATATAGATTAGTAGCCCCAAGGCTATAATTGAATTGAAACCACCACTTTCTGCCTCAGTCTTTGGCAGGTGGGGACCACAACTTTGTTTTTCTTTCCACCTGTGACAAGTAAGGTTCTCAGCTCTACATAAGAACTCAACGAGTTTGTGCTCAAAGACTTTTAACCTTGTCCCTCTGAGGCTTGTGATTGGAGAGTCCCTTAACAAACAATCATTAAGCAGCTATTGTGTATTGTTGGTTACATTGGGGAACAACAAGGCATGGTCCCTGCCCTGAGGGACAGGGGAGGCTGTTTCTAACCTGGAAAGAGAAGTAAATGCCAAAGGTCAGATGGAGATTCGTGTGGTGATGCAAATAAAGGAACACAACGTGACAGAAATAATGGTGGGTAGGGTTCAGGGACAAAGTGAGACAGGTGTCTGGATAGTCTGTAGGAGGAAGTAACATTGTGCTAAGATGTCAGTGCCAGGAGAGAAGTAGGAAGAAAAGCCTCCTGGGAAAAGGAAAGGGCAAGGGCAAATTCTGTATATTTGAGCAACTGAGCAAAGGTCAGTGTGGTGGAAGGACCAAAGGTCAGTAAGGGGACATGGACAGGCAGGCAGACATGGTGGCGGGGGGCTGCACATCCTGCCTTCCTTCGGGTGCCCTTCAGACCACCCTCCCCTGCTTTGCACCAGAGGACCAACCTGCACGTCTGCATAGACAGCAGCAACAGGGCTCTGGTGCCATCCTGTGCCCCGGCTCCTCTCGGGCTCTGCAGGCCCTGGAGCCACAGCTGGCAGCCGCTGCCTTTCTTTCCCACGGTCCCAGCTCCGGGGGGCTCCCTTGCCCTGGCTGCAGCTCTCCTGGGGTCTGGAAACAGCTTCCTCTTTGTCCCTTTTGGGGACTGAGATGGAAGCAGCTCCCACTGCAGCTGCCCCCACACAGGTGCCTTCCCACCCTTGCTAGTTTCCAATGCACCTGCCGCACCCCGTGAACCACCCCTCCTTCCCTCACTTCTCACACGGGCTATCTATGCCCAGCTAGCGCCGTGGTTAGCACTCCATAGTGAGGAGTCTGGATTTTATTTTAAGACAGTAGAAGTTCAAAGCGGGGCTTAATTTTGATCTGATGCTTTGTTGTGATCCCCCTGCCTGCGATGGGAGTGGGCCAGGGCGTGGGGTACGTCGGACTCCCACAGGGCTCTGGAGAGGTGGATGGGATGTGCTCCAAGGCTCGTGGAGTCAGACAGGGCCAGATCAGGCAGGACTGATAGCTGAACAACTGAGCCAACGAGATTCCAGACCAGCTGGGGAGGGAGGGAGACCTGTGCAGCGAGCCTTCCAGCATTTAGAAAGGAAGGAGCAAGGTGAGGGCATGAATAGGAGCCATTAGCCCCTGGTGACCTATTTAGCAGGGACATTGGGCAGCCTACACAGTCCCCGGCTCCAAAGCCTGCATTTAAACCAGCAGCCGACTAATTGCTTCATTCACACACCTGTAGTGTCACTGCACGGAACTGAGCAGCAGTGAGGCTGGCCCTGGTCACACCTCTCACTGGGTGGAGTTCCACACCCACGCCTGTCTGGCTCTCTCCTCTCTTCCACACTGGCAGGGTGATGAGAGGTGGGACTGCCCAAGAGCTGTCACAGAGACCTCAGTGGAGAACAGGCACGTGTCTGCAGGAGGGAAGCAAGAACCAAAAGCGTATACCCTGGGAGACTCAAGAATAGACCTCTGTGGGTGACACGTGGGTGCTGGGCAGTGGCCGCTGTCATCACAGGGGAATGATTAGAATCCTAAAAATCCCTCACCGTTTCTCCCAGGGCCACGGCGCCCTTTGGGAAAATGGATGATTCCTGCCAGATCGTTCCCTAAAGATCCGCTTGTCACAGGCTATTGTGTAAGTCCATGTTTGGCCCATTTTTTAAAATGTGAATTATCCACATGACTGGCCTTAATGCTCCCTTCTCCAAACTCTGGAAATGTGGCCACTATTAGGAGCCCAGAGAGGAGCCATAAAGTAGCATGGGAAGTGGCCTGGCGACGCCCTGCCTGGGGGCTCTGAGCCCCGTGCTGCCCAGGACAGTCAGCAGGGCCTATAGTGGCAGCTGGGTGGGGCAGGTCATTTCTGGGGTTGCAACGTGTCCAGGATACTGGTCACCCTGGGGTCACCGCCTGTCTCAGTCGGTTTGAGCTGCTGTGACAACTCCCGCAGTCTGGGGGGCTTAAGCCACAGACACGTCCCTCTCCCAGTCCTGGAGGTTGAGTGCCTGAGTCCAGGTGTCACTGAGTCAGTATCAGGGCAGCTCCCGGTCACTGTATCTTGTCACAGACAGCACTTTCTCTCTGTGTCCTCACATAGAGGAAGGAGAGAGAGCTTTCTGGGCCTCTTTACAAGGGAACTAATCCCACTCAAGAGGGCTGCACCCCAAAAGGGTCTCCCCTCCCAAAGGCCCCACTTGGACACCATCGTATGCAGATGAGGCTTCAGCATCTGGATTCTGGCAGGACACAGACACTCAGTCCGTAGCTCCACCCAGGGTCTCCTGCCAGAGTCCTCGGGAGAGAGTCCGGAATGCCAGGGAAAGGCCAGCTTCTGGGTCATTCATCCCACGAAGGCTCTCTGTGGCCCCACTGTGCACAGGCCTGTGCAGGGCCTGGGGGCAGCAGTGAACTCCTGAGGTCCCTGCCCCAAGGGGCCGGAGTTCTGGAGAAGGGAAGAAGGAAGAGATAGGTGAACAATACAGCTGCCAGCTCATTCCAAGTGGGGACAGGTGCTGGGAAGAGAGTAAACCCTCAAGTTATATGGAGAGTCTGGCTCAGGGCAGGGCTGAACAGAGACCACCTTGGACTGTGGGGACTGTGGTCTCTCTGAGAAGGGGCCCCTCGAGCTGACAGCGAAAGGTTAAAGAGGAACAGACATTCGAACGTCGGATGGAATGACAGGCCAGGCAGGGGCGGTGGTGGGAGCCTCAAGCTAGACCAGGAGCAGAAACAGAGATGGGAGTCAGGGATGACTGAGGACAGGCCACTCCCTGGGAGGCCCACACTGACATTCTCCATGGAATGCTCTCCTCCAACCCCTTCCCTGCCTCTCTCCTCCTCCTCCCTCAGGGCTCAGTTGAAATGTTTCTTCCTCCAGGAAGTCTTCCCTGAACCCTCCAGACCTGCTTGGAACAGTGAGGGTGTTATTCACAGTCTTACCTCTTGCCCTTTTCTTTGACATTCAAAGTAAATACAATCCCTTATTTAACCTTGCTTCTGCTGGCTGCTGATATTCATGAGAGGAGACCCGAGATGTGGGGGTTTGTCTTGGTCATAGCAGCACCTCCAGCACTGTGTACAGTTCTAGCCATGATGGACATTCAGCAAATGTTTTTTGAATGAATAAATGAATCCATCCAGTCCAACAGAACTTCTTCCTACCAACTCCTGCATCCTCCTTTACTGATCACTGCCCTTACTATGAGGTTTCAGGCTGTGGTGGCATCACTTGGAGCTGGTAAGCTGATGCTAAGTTATTTCTTTAATTTTTAGATAAACTTTATGATGGCCCCAACAATCCTTACCTCCTTATATTCATGCTTTTGTATAATTCCCTCTCCTTGATAGAACATGCTAGAAAAGATGGAATTTACTTCCATTATTAGATTATAAAGGCTGTGTGTTCCATTTGGGGTGTTCTTTCTCACTCTTTCTTGAAATGCTCATCTTGGGAATGGCCAGCTGTCATGTTTAAGGCAGTCCATAAAGTGGCCTTAGAAGCAGATCTTCCCAGGTCAGTCTTAAGATGACCGTAGCCACATAAGAGACCTGAAGCTTGAGGAACCCAGTTAAGCTCTGCCCAGATTCCTGCCCCACAGACACTGTGAGATGATAAAGGTTTGTTGTTTTAAGCTGTTAAGTTTTGGGGTCATTTTTTTATGCAGCACCAGATAACTAATACAGTCCTTCACATGCTTAAAACCTTCTTATGTTTCCTCATAAGCTTTCAGGATAATTTTTAAAATCCCTTTGTGTAGGATTCTCAACAGGTTGAGGTCACAATCTTTTCCTAATCTTATATGTGCTTTCAACACTTAGCACAGAGTCTGACTTATAATAACTACATATTATTTGCAGGATGAAGGAAGGAAGGGAGGAAGGGAGAAAAGACTAAAATTTATGTTTTTAAATACTTTGTTTGGTACAGCCTCATAGATTGAATGGAACTAGCCATCCTGGAAATCTAAGCCACTCAGGGACTCACATTCACCTTGCCACAGTAATTGGTTCAGGGATAGTTCAATCAGCGTAAACATTAGGATTTTTGCTGAGAACTCTGTGACGTGGATGTCTCTGTCTTTCTGAATGGTTGGTGGAGGACATGAAACTGAAACCTGATGCAGCCGCTTTATCACCATGAATAAAACCAGCCTGAGGTCAAAATCAATATATGAACATGAATACTGCAAAGAAAACTACAAAGAAGTAAACATGACCCCCGATCAAACCACTCCTGAAGCCCACATCTAGAACTTAAAAAAAAATTAGAATATTACTGGGGTACATAAGTTTTGGTTACACAATTTGCTTTTATACATTTTAGGTGGAAACTGTAAGTGTGCCCTTCACCCGGAATATGTGCATTGTACAAGTTAGGTGTGAATTAGCCCAACCCCTCCGCCCCTTCCCACCTACTGGATTCCCATTGAGTTTTGAACTTTTTAATTCCTATTGTTTTGAGAAGTTTATGTTTTATTTTCTGTTTCTAAAAACTGTAAATATCCCATTTTATACAAGTTTCTATCATCAAAAGTCATCTTTTTCTTGTTCCCTATTAAGCTCAGCTGTCTAATGAGTCTATTACTCAATGCTGTCATGTGCTAAGCTCTTGTTCTTATCCTAAAACTGAGACTTCTTCTAGGAACAAAAACCAAAAAACAAAACAAAAACAAACAAACAACCCCAAATAAACAAACCCAGATAGCTCAAGGTTAAGGGGAGCTCCATTTCTGTGGGCTGAATTGTGTTGTCCCTGAATTCATGTGTTGAAGTCCTAACCCTCAATATGACTGTATTTGGAGATAGGGCTTTTAGGAGGTAATGAAAGTGAAATGGTGTTATAGGGTGAGGTCCTAACCCTATAAGAGTGAGATCACTCTCGCTCGCTGCCCACATGCACACCCTGAGGAAAGGCCATGCCTGGACGTAGCAAATAAGCAACCATCTATGATCCAAGGAGAGTGCCCTCTGCTGGCACCTTGATCT
Organism: Perodicticus potto; assembly: GCA_963574655.1. NCBI lineage: Eukaryota > Metazoa > Chordata > Mammalia > Primates > Lorisidae > Perodicticus > Perodicticus potto. Next base: position 73,350 of record CAUYRH010117462.1, on the reverse strand, counting down.
TGGACTTGCTGCCTCAAGAACTGTGAGAGAATTAATTTCTGTTGTTTAAGGCACACAGGCTATGGTATTTTGGTTTGGCTGTCTAAGCTGACGGAGACAAGCAGCAAAGGAACAACAGATGTCAACAGGTGTCAACAGCTATCTGGGCACAGAAGGCAGACCACCTAGTTCCTCCTGGTGGGATCAGGAAAAGGAGGTGACACTTGAGCTAGTTTGGTGGGTGCTAAAAATTTCACCAGGTGGGACAGAGGAAGGGAATTCCAGGCAGGAAAGACACAGGGGCAAATTTCCACACCTGGGGAGGTGCCTGAGATATTAGGACAATTTGTATCATGGCCAAGGGTGAGGAGCCATAGAGGGCAGAGGCCAGAGGCAAGGCCGGAAAAGCCCCAGGGATCAGCATGTAATCAAAGGTCATGCCGAGGGGACAGACTATCTAAACACAGGGGACCCATTGGAGAGGTTGGAGCAGTGACCCAGCCTTGTCTTTGAAGGAGTTAGACTTTATAACATCTAAGGTCCCTTCTGGCTCTCAAATGCTAGGAGCTAGCAAAGCCAGCAATAGCTAGTGACTTTAATTGGGTAAAAATGAATAGACTTGTTTGAATCGAGGTCACACAAATGGGTTGGGAGTTTCATGAAGTCCGGGGAGCAAGTTGGGGGCAGATTGCAGAGGCTACAGCCTTAGTAATGGAGGCTCCCTCCTGTGGCATCTGACAGAGCAGGACACAGCCAAGTGCCTGGATTGGTCTTCCTGGGAACAGCCTCCCCAGATGTTCCCACACCATCCACTGCTTTTGCTGGGAATGTACATACAGAACCCTCAGGAGCAGCCTCCTCAAGGCCAGCCCTCAGTGAAATCAAACCATCTGTCTTTTCCTTTAGAGAGTTTACACTCAAGTTTTCCCCTTGGGAGAGGGCAGATTCTCATTTCATCACACTGGTAAGAAACAGCAACTCTCACAGCAGCGGATAGGGGCCTTTTGATGGAAAACCTCAGGCCAGGAAAACATCAAAGGCAGTTTGGTAATGGGCTCCCAAGTCCAGCCTCCCCCTTGGAGATCTCCACCTGAGGTAAAGTAAAAAGACTTTTCTTTTCTTTTTTTTTTTTTTTTTTTTTTTTGAGACAGTCTCACTTTGTCACTCTGGGTAGAGTGCCGTGGCGTCACAACTCACAGCAACCTCTAACTCCTGGACTTAGGTGAGCCTCCCGAGTAGCTGGGATGACAGGCACCTGCCACAATGCTCAGATATTTTTTTGCTGTTGCAGTTTGGCCAAGGCGAGTTTGAATTCGCCACCCTCGGTATATAGGGCCGGCGCCTTACTCACTGAGCCACAGGCACCACCCAGTTAAAAGACTTTTCTTGAACATAATCAGGTCCCATGTGGTTCCTCTCACAGTAGCCCCACTGGAAGCCGTAGTTAAGCCAAGTCCTCTGGCAGTGAAGGTTGGGACCCCTTCCTGTCAGACTCCAGCCTGCCCGCTCATCACAGCTCTGCTCACCTGGCAGGAATCAGGGATCAGCAGGACTCCCCAATCTTAGCTACTCTGGAACCTTAAAGCTGTGTCTGTCTGTCATGGGAGGAAGCTCCAGAAAACCTGAGTTCGAATCCTAGCTCAGTCACTGCTCTGGAAAATGGGGATAACAGTTCCAAGATCACGTCCTTTGAAGGAGTTAAAGGGCAAATGTGCATAGTGTGTAGAGCACAGGGTCCTACACAGAATAGATCTCAGTGACCGCTGACTCCCTTCTTTCCTCTGTTTATAGACAAGGAAATAAAAAAGATACAAAAAAAGATACAAGAAAAGATATTAGCAAACCCTAACATATAATGGTCCAGCATGATAAAAGCTGATTTTTCTCCCATGTGGTGAGAATAGCTCTCACTGATTGGTGGTGGGTGATTCCCTCCAGGAAGCAACCAAGGGGAGGAAGCAACCCAGGCTCCTTCCATCTTGTGGCTCTGCCATCTTCAACTGGCTTCTGAGATGGAGTCATTCTGCTCATCGCAGGAGGAAGGAGCTCCTGTGAAATTCTCTAGGGCCCAAAGTGGAAGCAACATATGTCACTTCCGCTCTCATCCTGTTGGTGTGGATGCAGTCACATGATTCCACTCCCCCTGCAGAGGAAGCTGGAAGGTGTAGTCCTGCTGTGTGCCCAGGAAGAAGAAAGATATTTAGTGGACACATGGACAGTCTCTGCCACACCTGAAAAGGTGAAATGATGCCCCCAGAGGCTGAAGAGCTGAGCCCACCTTAGAACACAGCCTCACAGCCTGCACCTGGATCCCAGGCTCTGTCCTCCACCTGTTACACCCAGAGTGAATGAAGCAGAGTCGCAGGATGGCCAGTGGGACCTCAGTCACAGGTTCACCTGCACAGCAGGAAGGAGGCTCCCAGGTGGTCCACACGCTGCATCTGCTGTCTGAAGAATGATGGGCCAGGGGCCGAGAGCCAGGACTCTAGGGCTCTTGGCCGGGAAACTGGTCCAGTTGCAGATTTGGCCTAAGGTCCTCTTGGGAACACTTTCCTCACCTGCTTGATAAGGCTGAGGAGAAGGATCCATCACAGGGGTCATGTGAGGGCCAGTGAGACTTGCCTTTTCCATTCTCACTTCTCCCAGGCCCTGCTTTCTGCTGGGTAGTTCTGATTTAGTCAAGCTGCAGTGCTTTGGATGATGTTGGCTCCAGGGGTCCCTCCTTCCCAGGGGTGTCTGAATACAATGGAAAGCTGGAAAGGTGGGAAGAAATCATGCAGGTCACTGAGATCAAACCCCTCCCATCAGAAGACAAGGACAATGGCACTCAGAGACTGGACACTTCAAAAATATGCAGAACCCTGACCCAGAAGTCCCCCTTCCAGCAATAACCCTTAGAAATAATCAGAGATGTACGTGGAGATCCCATATAAGATGCTGCTTACAGTAGCTAAAAAGTAGCATACAATAATAACTGGGAAATAATTTACCTGGAAATAGACAGTGCCTCAGGAGTTAGGTAAAGTTATTTATGCTCCATCCATTCAAGGCAAAACTAGGCAATGATTTCATGTTTCAGAATGATTCTGTAGAGGATGTTAAGTGGCAAGGCAAGATATTTATGGCACAGTAGATGTAAACAGAAGAATATAGAACAGTATATTCTATTCTGTATGTTATCCTTTTGTAGGATATATTTGTAGAAAAAAAATATAAACACAGAAACACACACACACACACACACACACACACACTTTGGTATTTATACCAGTGTTTGACAGAGGTTATATTTTGGTAATGGGATTATGAATTATCTTTTTTTTTCTTTTTTTCAGTTTGTATTTTCTGCAATAACCATGCATAATTTTTCTAAGAAAAAAAAATACATTCTTAAATCAAGAGGTTTTTGAAGTTTTCATTTTGGCATTCCCAGGACTGGATAAAGGAAATTCTGTACTTCTCTGAGTTTAGGGTTTGGTTAAGCAAGAATATCTGAAATAGAGTCAAGGTTACCAGGGTAAGGTCTGAGCTTCTTTGGCCCTGGAGATCCTTGAGAAGTGTGTGTGTGTGTGTGTGTGTGTGTGTGTGTTTTAAAGTTAGGGTCTCACTATGTTGCCCAGCCTTGTCTCAAACTTTTGGGCTCAAGTGATCTTCCTGCCTCAGCCTCGCCAGTAGGTGGGACTAATTCCACACCTGATGGAATTGTATTTTTGAATTTTTCAGAGTATTCCTACGTCTGAAATTGTTTTCTATGGCTGTAACAGAATACTTGAGCTTGGGTAATTGATAACAAACAAAAATATATATAGCTCGTGGTTCTGTAATCTCTACTGCAACAGTAAATTTGAGGGGATAGATTTGAACTATAGCATCTTGATTTCAGCTTCCTAACTTACAGTTCCAATCAACTTTTTGCTTTCTGAGTAGATTCGAGTACATGAGGAAGAGCTCAACAATACTGTATTAGTCAGCTGTAGCTCTGTAACAGCCACAAGCTTGAGTGCAACATATCATTACCAGTCTTTCTGTCACAATCTACGTGTGGGTGGCTCTGAGCCGCAAGTTGGAGGCAGGTCTGCCCCTGTGTGCATCTCGCCCTCCTAGGACCAGAGGGCTGGATAGGGTTCCTTTATCACCTGGCACAGTGGTGGGCACCCAAGAGAGCATGCAGGAACATGCAATGCCTCTTCAGGCCTAGATTCAAAAATGACAGCTGTCACTTCTGCCTCATGCCATTACCAAAAGAAAGTGGAACCCAAAGTGGAGAAGCCAGGAGGTTCACTCCGCCTTCTGTGGGAGCAACTGTAGTCTCTTGGCAAAGTGCACGGGTTTTAATCCAGCATCTCACATCCACAAATGATCACTGTGGTCAGGTCCTGGTGCAAGACAGCTGGACGTAGTCGGTACACTTAAAAAGAAAATCTTCCTCCCCTGACTCTACCGGTAAGATACCCTTATAGTGAAGAAGTATGAAAAGGAAAACTACCATCATCACAACTCCATTTCCTGGGTTGGTCCTGGTTAGGATTTTAGTGCATGTCCTCGCAACACGCACATCAGTTTACACACTCAAATAAATACGAACACAAGCATGCATTCAGATACAGCAAAAGCAGGATTGTACTTTGTTTTCATATGCTACCTTTTTCACTGGAGCTCCCTTTGTGGGCTTTTTCTTAAATGACCAATATTCTTTTAAAACCAGGCTTCTTCGTGGCTGTATGATATTTTAAAATTGTACCATAAGTTATCCAGATCCACACTCTCCAATGTGGTGGCCACTAGACAAGGGTGCCCGCGGAGCATTTGAAATGCTGCCGGTCTGAACTGAAATGTGTCTCAGTATAAAATCCAAGGCGGCCTTTGAAGACGTGGCACAAAACAAAGGCGGTAAAATACCGTACTAATAATTTTTATATTGATTACCTGTTGAAATATTATTTCAAGTTAAAGAAAATGTATTATTAAAATGAATTTCACCTATTTCTTTTTACTTTTTTTCTTTTTTTTTTTGAGACAGAGTCTTGCTTTGTGGCCCTCTGTAGAGTGCTGTGACATCACAGCTCACAGCAGCCTCAAAGTCTTGGGCTCAAGTGATCCTCTTGCCTCAGCCTCCCAAGTAGTGGGATTACAGGTGTCTGCCACAAAGCCCAGCTATTTCTAGAGACAGGGTCTGACTCTTGCTCAGGCTGGTCTGGAAATCCTGAACTCAAACAATCCACTCACCTTGGACCTGCCTACTAGAAAATTAAAATTTACACATGTATGTGACTCACATTTGTGGTTCATGTCACATTATGTTTCAGTTGTATGACACTGGCCTGGACAATCCCCTGTGGTCAGATATTTAGGCTATTTGAGATTTTTTTTTTCCACTATAAACAACACCACAATGAGTGTCATAGAAAACAGTACTAGTTGACATTTATTGAGCTGTGTTCATATGTCTGGCTCTGTGCAAAGCACTGTTCACACGTGACCTCATGTGAGCCTCAATCTCCCCTCTCTGGAAGGTACAATTACTGTCCCCACTTAAGATGAGAAATCCAGAGACTCAGAGGCGTTAGAAAAGTGCTCCAGGTCACACAGCAGCTAGTTAATTGGTGCAGCCAAAACTAAAAGCAGATCTGATTGATTCCCATGATGTTTACCAGAAGACTAACCTCACTTTTTGTGTATCTTTCTAATAATTGCCTTGGGATTAATTTCATGAAGTGCGAGTCATGGGTCAAAGAGTTTGCACATGCTAATGCTCTTGGGGCATATTTACCAGCACATCTTTCAGAAAGAAGGTGCCAATTCAAACAACAAACAGTGACCAGAGTAGGGTGGGGTGGGCAGGTGGGGGCTCCACTGGATGCAAAATCATTCCCCAAGAATTCTCAGAGGCAGTGACCCTGGGCTGAGCTCCAGAAGGGAAAACTGGGGGAAGCAATTCCAGGAGGGAGACAGAATAAATGGAAAGTCACCAAGATAGGACTGAGTTCTGTGATCAGAGAGCCAGGGAGAAGCCCCTGGGTCTGCAGCCTGTTGAGAGAGGTGGGGTAGAGGTGAGCTGGGCAGGGAGTCGGGGAGGAGGTTACGTTTGATTCCAAGAACAGGAGGAAGTCCTCAGTGTAGTGGATACACACTCTGAGGGACCCGAAACGTACATCCTTTTTAGGGTATCCCAAAAGAGCCCAAAATAAGGACTCCAAATGACCTACATAATTAAACATTTATTTAGAATGTGAAAAGAAATCACTATATGTTACAGATTTTAAAAAGCTGAAAATTACCAAAATCATCACAATCAAGAAAAAGAACACAGGTGTTTTTTTTATATATATAATTAGCTCCCGACACACCTCCAGGGTAGTTTTGCCCTTGTATTTTGGGGCTGCATCCTCTTGGATTACGTCTTCTATGGCAATGACCTTGTAATATCATTTTCTGCAGAGAGGATAGAAATAGAAAGATTAATTCATTTTTCTTCTAGGAGAGTTTGTTAGAAATTGATTTTTTATTATTGGTGGTTTAGAAACATTTTATTTTCATCGTTGCAATTCATTATTGATAATGTCCTATAAATCTGTAGGATAATTGCCAAGTCTGGGGAAACTTGGATCAAGGTTTTTTCATATAGCAACTGTGAGATTTGAGGGCTTTATAAAACTTCCTGATCAACCATGAACCCCAATTAGTCCCTGAATTGATGAAGCTCACTAACCAAATTGCCAGGGCCTTGGAAGGGGCTCGGGGAATGGCAGGCTCTACAGCTAAAGCCACAAGTAAACCCCCCTCCACCTGGAGAGGATTCCACAGGGGAGGGGGAGGGTCTGGCCCCTCTGGTTGGACTCCCGGGGCCAGGGAGGCAGCTGGCGTACAGTTGGCTGTGCAGGAGAGAAGGTGATCTCTTGACTAGCGCTTGGAGAGAGGACAGATTCCTGAGAAGTGTGGGATGGGCTGGCCTGGGACAGGGCAAGAAATATCTCAAGGTTAAGTGTCTGCCATGCCACATCCCAGATTAGACTTGTTGCCTCATTCTCTGCTTTCTTCCTTGCATTTTGGGGCCCCGGGGCCTAGCTTGCTCTCCCTGAGTCCCTCCCTTTGATGCCTGGGCCCTTTGCACGTACTGGAACCAGAGAATAACACTAATATCAATAACTGTTGTCTAGGTGACTTCTGGTTTCCAGCACTGCACTAAGTACTCAGCGTGCCTTTTCTCAGTTACTTCTCCTAACCACCCTATGAGGTGGGTAATAGCATAACCCCATCTCACAGCTGAGGAAACTGAGTACCAGAGGTCCAGTGACTCACCTGTGGTCACACTATAAGTGGTAGAATCATGATTCTATTTAAACTTGTTATGAGACCTTAATACAAATCGCCTCTCCCCCTCTGTGGCTCAGGGCCCATCTGTAGGGCACTATGCCCCTTAGAGGTCATTGCTATTTAAGGACAGCATTTCCATTCTTACAGGCCCTAGAACCCTCCCCTGCTGCCTCCTCAGCCACTTACATGGGTGGAGCACCCCGGGACAGAAGCACAGGATTCCCTCCACCCTCTGCAGCGAAACAGGTGCTAATTCCTGCAAGAGGCCAAGAGCCTCCTAACAGGGAACCTCCCTTGACTAGAAATGTCTTTAACACCCTATTGATGGCTTCCCCTCATTGCTCTGTGCCAAAGTGGAAACAGGCAGGGGAGGGATGGGTAGGGGCATGGTTCAACAGGGTGGTTTTATATGAAATTAGGGGGATCACTTTCCTGGTGGCATGTCTTCTGTTCTGCATGACAGATGGCTGTCAGAGAAGTAGATTTGTATTTCATGAGGACACTCTACTCAAAAGATCAATGATGCTTCTTGGAACCTCTCTGCCAGCCCATGGTGGCAGAAGAGCCCGGTGAGAAGCCTGCAGAGATCCAGCTAAAATTAGGCAGCTGCTGACGGAGGCTGGATTCAGAATCACAGCGCATCGATTTCCAAAGTGATGCTGAAGCCCAATGATTTTAATTGGCCTCCGTGTTCTGCCTTTGCGGAGAGGGGCCTTCTGTAATGAAGTGGCTCTTCTCTGGGGAATGGAGGTATTTGAGGGTGGGCTGAGGATTTGCCAGAGTGCAGGTTGGAGTGAATGAGTGGTCCAGCAGAGCATAGGAGAGCTGTTCTGTCACCCACTAGCCGTGTCACCTTGAGTACATTATCTCAGTTTTGTATACATGTACGTACATAGATATAATTCTTTAATAGACATATGTATATGTGTAAATAACATAAAGGCTTTAAATGTCTAGCACACAGTACATAATCAATATATTTCTGAGTTATTAATACGCCATAGAATCCTAGAGTGAAAGGAAACACAGTGCTATCCCTTCTCTTTACAAAGGAGAAAACTAAGGCCCAGACAGGTTAAGTGGCTTGACCAAGGCTACACAGCAAATTCTTGGCAGCTTTGAGCCTAGAACCCTAGCATCCTGATGTCCAACCAAGTTCCTGTCCCCCCCACTGGCATCTTTTCATGTGGATTCCATCCTTGTCCCCACAGACTCTCCTGGCCTAAAATGACCTTGGCCTATCAGCTGGAGGAAGACTGAGCTGAGGTAGGGGAAGAGCTAATGAAGCTGTCTCTGCAGGGGCCCTTTAACAAGCTGTAACTTGCCCCTCTTGCCCCTAGGTTGCCAGACCTGCTGGTGAGCAAAGGTGGAAAGCTTTCATGGAATCTCATCTCAGAGATCAAAAGCCCCTCTGCTCTGGGGAAGCCCATGTGGGCAGAGCCCTTGGACGCTGGCTCTGGAGCACGCCTGCCCCCTCCTGTCCTCCCAGTTCCCCATCCTCCCTCCACAGCCCCTCTGCTATCCTGCCGCACCCCTGTCTCCCACCCTGCACTCGACGCTAGTTCCTCCTTCGTCGTGTTTTCTTCTTTTCCCTCCTCCCCTCCCTCTTCTCTCTGCCCTTGCCCCCTTGCTCCCCCTGCACTTTCAACTGTCCAGTGTTACCCACTCTTCCACAGTCCCTGAGCCTTCTGACTGTAACCCAGGCCATGCCCTTTCCTGGCCAGAATTCTTTCCATCCCCCTGAGGCTACTCCTGACCATCTGCTTCTCTCCATGCCCACACGGCTGCCCTGTCCTCATCTGTCCCCTGTGCCATTGCAGGACTCTCAGCTCATCTATTTACAGCTGCACCCAGGTATTCCCCCAAATGCAGCAGCGCTGAGCACATCCTCCTGCTGAAACAAGAACAGGCTGCTGAGTCCCTGAGGCCTGCAGGTTAACATGCAAACCCTGCACCTGGCATCCAAGGCCCTTCCTGCCTGACTCCTGCCACTCCTGGCCACCAGTGCTGCTTCCCACTAAAGTCTTCCAGCTTCCTAGCCACACAGCACTAGCTCCCCTGCAGCTGGGCCTCTGCATGGCCCCTCAGCCCTCAATGTCTTCCCCCTTTTCTGCTTGGTGACTCTTGCTAGTCTCCTAGGACTCAACCCAGAGATGACCCTGCAGAGATGACCCCTACCCACTGCCCCAACAACAACCTTTACCTGTGACGGTCCATGGAGCCCCCCAGGTATGAGCCCCTGAGGGCAGAGGGGCCTTTCTCCTGGATCCCCTCAAGGCCTCTCAGCCCAGTCCTAGCACAAAACCCAGCCCCCAGCTGTGCATCATGTGTGGAATTGCAAAGGCATCACAACTGGCCATGTCCAAGTCCAAGATCACAACACAAGCTCCCCCTACAAACCTACCCCTTCTGGGGCTCCTCTCTACTATGTGAACTGGACTCTGAAAGCTATTGGTTCTCAGGCACCAATGCCTGGCAGCAGCCTAGCAGTGTCTAGATGCTTCTAAAGACCCAGTAAAGGGAAGAAGAGCCATGTTGGCTGCACTGTCCTCAGCCCCTCCAAAACCAACCTATTAGTTCTTTAATGAGGAGCCCAGGGAGCATTCTCAAGGGCCCTGGGCTGGTCCCCAAATCACAGCAGTTATGAATTACCAATCCCCTTCAAAGGCACCAGTGTCCTGGGAAAATACAGTGTGAAAGCCTTCTGCGCCTCCCCTGGCCCCATCTAGATCAGGAGAAGATCAGCTGTGGAAGCTGGGGGACAAGTCAGGGGAGCCTGAGTGAGCAGAGAGGGAGGGAATGGAGTGGGACCCCTTCTATAGATGGGTCAGCAGCTGCCCTTTGCTGGTTAGTAGGCAGGTGATCATCTGTGACACAGATACAGGGAAGAAGACTGTCAGCTGTTATAAGGCCCCATTGGATGGGAACCTGCCATCGGGATGGTCTAAGAACTGGTGGAGCCCAGGGACTGATCCCTACAGGCCTAGGTTTGAATCTGGCTCAGCTCCCTGGAGGGAGTGTCCTTGGGAGAGTCTCACCACCCCTGGAGCCTCCATTTCACACCTGGATCAGGTGAGTGGGGCTGGAGGGGCCTGAAAAGTAGCGCTTAAGGTTTGGGTCTTTGCTTTGGGAGCCAAGGGAGCCTCTAAGAGGCTTTAAACAGCAGGAGGACAGAAAGGTTTTGCATTTCAAGTAGATCACTTGGACCTTAATCACAGCCCTTGTGTGGGTTGTGGGGACAAAATGGCAAAATGCTGCTGACAAGCTTAGACTAGTGATGGCTCAGAGCAGCTTCCAGGAAATGGCAGCAAATATTTTCAGGGAGGAGAAGGGTGGAGTGGGAAGTGGACCAGAGGCTCTGGGCAGATGCTGCAGCCCGGCCGGTCACAGCAGCTCCGCCCACCATAGAAGCCCCGCCCACCATTGCATCCCTGTCCATCACAGCAGAGGCCACACCCCCATGCTAATGCTGAGCTAAGCACAGCACATCTCACTGTGTCCTCACAGTGCCTGGTAAGGTGAGTGTTTGGCATTATTACCACTTCACTTTATAGGAGGTCAAGGAAAGAGCAGTAACTTGCCTACAGTGAAAGTCCCAAGCCATCATCAGGGACAGAGGACATAGAAAAGGGTCAGACACAGCCCCTGCCCTAAAGAAGTTACCAGTTTCATGTGAGGAGGGGAGTTCTAATATAAATTGTGTTTTGACATTTACTATGAAATGGGTGAGATGGGAAGTGTGTGGAAGGTGCAGACACATTGTAGAGGAGAGGGGACGAAGTCCACACGGGGTGGGGTGTTTGGGAAGGCTTCTGGGAGGAGGAGGCAGCTTCAGGAAGGACGCCTGCCTGCCTGCCCTCCCAGGGCTCCTTCTGCTGCTTGCCAACCACCTCTCCACTGGCAGGTGATGGTGTTGGTCAATGCACTGGTACACAGGGTTTGGCCAGCCAGGCTGCAGGAGGGGAGCAGCCACCCAGCCCTGTCCCGTCCACTGCCAGCTCCACACTCATCCCCACCCTGCCATGTCCTTTCCCTAGGTCCTGTCCTAGGGACATTGCTACATGGATATTGTAGCATCATAGGATCACACCTGGCATTTATTCATTCATTCTCTCGTTCATTCATTCTGTGTGTATTTTTGGCCTGGCATCCTCCTGGGCTGGGGTATAGGCAGTGAGTAAAGTCAGCCTCTGCCTTTGTTTCCTTCCTGCCGGGTGAGGAAAATGTCTTACAGAGTTTTCACTAACATATGCACAATTTCAACAATGATATATACTATTAAGGAGAGCTCTGTGGAGCTATAAGCCCCTTCCATAGACATGAGGAGTTGAGATAGACAAAAAGTCAGGGGGCTTCCCTAGAGATGACATGATAGGACAAAAGTCTACAGGATGAGTAGGTGCTGATCAGGTGAGGGGTGAGCGGAGCATCTAGGGCTGAGAGGGAGCATGTGCGAAGGTCCTGAGGAAGCAGATCAGGACAAGAACAGGGAACTGGAAAACAACCAGAAGGGCTGGAGCATAGAGAGCAAGGGGAAGGGGGACAGGGAGGGCCTTGCTGGCCAGAGCCAGACTGGTTGTGTTTATTCCAAGAATAGTCATGGGAGGGTTTTAAGTAGGACATGGTGGGGTCAGATGCGCTTTAAATAGATCCCAGATCTGGGTATCCTGAACCTGCCACCTGCCCCCAACACCTAGGAACACAGCAGGGAAGGAGGCTAACCCAGCCCCAGTTGTGGCCAAGGGAGACAAAAATATGCAAATAGGAACTGTGTCAGGCCAGGGGGACAGAGAACTGGTGCTATGAGGTTAGATGTGGGGGTCAGGGGAGGCCCCACTCTGTGAGGTGGCATTTGAAGGAGGAACTCAGATGGAATGAGGAATCAGCCAAGTCATTTAGGGGCTGGTGAAAGAACTCAGAGGCATTTAAAGAAGAGAAGACTGAAGATGGGGAGCAGGGGTCCCTGAAAGAATCCCAACAAGCCACCATTGGTGGGCCCAGCGGCCAGCCAGAGCTACAAGAAGGACCCAGATCGGAGACCTGTGTTTTTGCACTCAGATTAAGCTTTTATGAGCGATTTGAAGATGATTCCTTATCCCCAAATGCTGCTTAGTGGGACCAGAGTCCCCTCATGAGTGCTACCGCCCCTGAAACCCCTGCTAAAGGTCCCCTGAGGAGGCCCATTGTGGAGCACCCGGCCTGGCCTTCGAATCCTCTGCCCCTCCCGGTCTTGGTACCCCTCTTCTGCCCCTCACCCGACCCTCCACCTCCACCCTCCTTTCCCCCCCTCCTCTCCTTCCTCTGTGCCCGGTGTTGATTTTCAGAACCTCAGAATCCTTCCCAAGCCTTACACATTTGCTCCTTGGAATTCGAATGGTCCCTGTTTCTCTTTCCCAGAGCGAGGCTGCTGGGTGAGATGTCCCCAGGGTCTGTGCCTGCCCTTCTGGAGGTGAAGCATAAGTCCTCCGTGTCCTTGTCCAGCCCAAGGAGACTTCCCTAGGAAGATGTGAATTAGTCACCTCTCGGGGAATTGGGGGATTCTTTTGGAAATGCCCCTCTCACTCAGCACCCTGATAACGTCCCACGGGCCATTTCACAGCTGCCTGGATTTAGGGCCCATCCAGTCCACAGAGCAGGGGAGGGAGGAGGGCAAGGACATGGATGGGGCCATGGATGGGAAGATAGCAACGGTCGTCTGGGAACCCACCTGTTATCCCCATGAGGCTCAGGGGCCAAGTCCTCCTCCTTCCAGGGCACACCCTGGCCCTCACCAGCCAAGCCTAATGGAGCCACCAGTAAGTCCAACACTTAGAAGAGGGGCCTTCGGAGGACACTTTCCCGAAATTCAGCGGTAATAAAAGAGAAAAATGGAGCAGCTCGCTCCAGACAGCCACTGCCAGAGAGGTAATTAATTACACCACTCATGTCCCTTGCCAGGATGCTGGTGGCAGAGGAACCTGCCCAGGTGATTCATCAGCCCAGATTTATGGACTTCCTGAGAGCTGCTCACACATCGTCTCCATCCAGGCTACTCAGAACACCTCTATTTAGACTCTGTCAAGATCACTGCTCTTTATGGCCATCTCTGAGCAGGGAGGTGGACATCACAGTGGGTGGCACAATTGAATATCGATTTGCTAGCACTTGCCCAGAAAAGAAGCTTTCCACACAAAAGATCCAATTGTTTTTATCAGCCCACAACCTCCCAGATGCTTGGTTTCCCTTGAGACTTGCTGAACTGCTAGTACCATGTCACGCAAGCCAAGAGCTCAGTTATCTTACAGAGTAAGAGTCAGTCACATAGAAAGTGCTGCCAGCCTTGGTTTCTTCATCTGCCAAATGGGAATAAAGGGCATGTGATGATGGAGATTCTCATGTGTTGGTATTTATATGTTGCTAATATTTGAATTCTTTAAAGCAAATGTATTTTTAATGATAAGAAAATAAAACATAATGGAAACATAAATAAAATTAAGAAATGAACAGACACCTCATCAGGTTGCAGGAGCTGACACAGTGCCCACAGCACAAGGCTGGCCCCACACTGAGTGCGCCGGGCCCGTGCTGCTAGCCGCTCCAGGTATCCTGCTGCCAACGTCATGGTTGTGGCTCTTAGAAATCAAGGTTCTTGTCAATGGTATTGGCTGTGTGACTTTGAGCAAGTGGCTCAACCTCTGTGCCCTTGGCATATACATCCCTAAAATTAGAATGGCAGGGAAGTTCCTCAACTTGATAAAGGACCTAATAAAAGGAAAACATAAGGCTAACTTCATACCTAGTGGTAAAGACAGAATGCTTCTTCCCTAACATCAAGGATAAGATGAGGATTCCATTCTGCCCACCATCTTCAGCATCATCCCGAAGGTGTTATCCAGGGCAATTCAGCAAGAAAAAGAACTAAAAAGTGTTTATATTGGAAAGAAAGGAAAAATTATCTCTTTACACAGATAATATAATCTTGCATACATAAACCCTACAGAATCCATGGGGGTAGCAACTTTTAGAATTAAAAAATGAGTTCCTACAGGTTGTAGGACATATCAATATACAAAACTTGATTTCATATTTTGTATGATTTTGTACAATTGTATCAACTGTATTGTTTACTAGAAGCAAACATATCCAAATGAAATTCACAAATTTATAGCTGGACCAACCACCATAAAATCCCACATAAAAGGGTATTTATGATCAATTGTTTTCAACAAGAGTGCCAAGATAACTCCAGGCAGAAAAAATAATCTTTTCAAGAAATGATACTGGTACAACTGGATATCCACATGAATGAAGTGAGACCCCTACCTCATACCATACACAAAAAATTAACTGGTAGACTACAGACCAAATGTAAAGGTAAAATTATAAAAAACTTATGTAAGAAAATATAGAAGAAAACCTTTGTGACTTCTCATTAGTTAATGACTTCTTAATTATGACACCACATGCAGAAATGACAGAAGAAAAAATAGATGACTTGGACTTCATCAAAATTAAAAATGTTTGTGCTTAAGAGAACACCACTAAGAAAGCGAAAAGGCAACCTACACAATGGGAGAAAATATTTGGGAATCACGTATTTGGTAAGAGACTAGTTTCCAGAATATATAAAGAACTTTTACAACTCAACAATTTTAAAACTCAATTTTTGAAATGAACAAAGAGTTTGAATAGACATTTCTCCAAAGAAGATTATAAATGGCCAATAATCATGTGAAAAGATAAGTGGCACCATTAGTCATTAGAGAAATGCAAATCAAAGCCACACTGAGATGCCACCTGACACCCACTAGGATGTTTATAATCAAAAGATGGATAATAACAAGTATTGGCAAGGACATAGGTAAGCTGGAGTCCTCACATGTTGCTAGTGGGAATGCAAAATGATGCAACTGTTTTGAACAATAGTTTGGTCGTTCCTCAAAGAGCTAAACACAGAATAATGTGTGACCCAGCAATTCTTCTCTTAGGTGAGAGAAACAAAAACTTACGTTGTCCATACAAAAACACACAGATGCATGTTCATAGAAACATTCATCATAGTAAAAAACTGGAAACAACCCAATTTTTTAGTCCTGATACATGCTACAGCAGCGGTTCTCAACCTGTGGGTCGTGCATTTAACTGCATTAAAGGGCCACGGCATTAGGAAGGTTGAGAACCACTGTGCTACAGTGTGAATTAGCTTGGAAAACACTGAGCTATGAAAAATAAGCCAGACACGAAAGACCATATTTCACATGATCTCATTTATATGAAATGTACAGAATAGGGCTCTCCTGCTAGGCTCTATCTGCTGTCACTTCATTCTGAGCACTGGGGAGGGACACAGAGTTCCTCAGAGTCACCTCAGTGACTCTCACTGCTCCTAAGATGAAGATGAGACTTCATCTAGCCTGGCCCCTCCTCTCTTTGGCCTCAGATGCCACCCCCACATCTGCCCCCATACTTTCCACCTCAATCATGCATGCCTTCTTGGAGAAACTTGAATCGGCCATGCTCTCTCCTATCTCAGGGCCTTTGTATGTGCTGTTCCTTCTGCCAGGAACATACTTCTTTTTGCCTAGTTATTATCTGGCAGGTTCCAAAGTGGGATAGGTGACCCTGGACATGGTGAGGAACTAGAGGGTCCATGCCTGGTTGGTGAGGAGCTGAGACCCTGGAAAGGCACCATCTCCTCCCCTGACTTCTCTGGTCATAACTAGAGCTGATGTTCCCAAGATTCCTCCAATGTCTTATCAATCGTCATTTCAGAGACCATCTTGCCAACATGTAACCTAAAAATTTGTTTATATGACGTCCCTTTTGTGGAATATTCACAATGATGGTGGTGAGAGGGACAGCTGTCCACTCCCCTCCTCTGCCTGAGGCCCTCTGGACCCCTATGAGTCTTGGATAGTAGAGATGCCTCTTGAATCTGCACTTCCACATTTGGGAACACTCAGGAGGGTCTTGCTACATTGTCCCCAGACACAGCTTCTGAGCAGCTCTTCTTTCAAAGCCTCCTCTGTGAGAGTACGGGGTGAGCAGTACCAGTCCCATTTGAACTCAGGCCTTATTGTCTTCACTTGCATTCCCACCGTGCCAAGCACAGTGCCAGGGCTTGGTAGGGACTTAGAAAAATGCTGGTTGAATTGAACAGACCTTGAAACAGAAATTGAACATGCCCTCAAGGGCCGTACCCCAGCTGGAAGGAAACTGTTTGTAAATCAAATCCTTCTCTCTTGGTCTCTGGAGAGCACAGTGCTTCAGGGAAGCCTTTGGCAAATCCTTCGGTAAAGTGTAGCATTTCTTTCTACTGTAAATAACCCTCAATACTCAGGAAGCTGGATCCCCACCCCATCCCTCTTTGTGGGTGCATGGGGGTGTGTGGCAGTCTCACTTTTCAGCTTTATATTTGAAGATGTGTCAGCTCATTCAAATGTATTTGCAACCCCCAAATCAATACTCACAGCCTTTTCCCCTTTGCTTTCCAACAGACACAAAGAAGTGAAAAATTTGAGACACAAACAATCTATGTTTGGGGGCCATTTTAAACAACAACATCACCAACATAAAGCACAAAAATGAAAAGTGCAAAAATTTACAGGGAGAAGGTCATTTGTTTATAATAGAAGACCCAAAACAAGAAGGCAGAGTGTCATCTTGTTTAACCTTCTCCCAGCAAATTTTGTGCCAAAATGCACTTTGCATTTTCCTGCTTTTTGTTGGTAATGTTGTTGTTTAAAATGGTCCCCAAACAGTGCTGAAGTGTCGTTCCCTGTCCCAAGCACAGGGAGGTTATGGCGTATCTTACAGAGAAAGCACACGTGTTGGGAAAATGACGTTCAGGAGTGAGTTACAGGGCTGTTGTCAGCAAGTTCAGTGTTAATGAATCAACAATACTGTGTATATTAAATAAGAAGTGTTTCAACAGAAATACCTGTCAAACAAGGTTATGTCTTTGCTTTTGTGGGAAATTGTCAAAGTCTTTTCCAGAGTGGCTGTATCTTTTTATATTCCCACCAGCAATGAAGTAATCCGTTTATTCACATCCTCACCGGCATTTGCTGATTTCCCCTGCTTTTCATTTGAGCCGTTCTGACAGGTGTGTAGTGATACCTCACTGAGGCTTTACTTCACTTTGCTTTAATGACTAGTGATGTTGAGCATCTTTTCTTGTGCTTATTTGCTGTGTATCTTCTTCAGTGAAATGTTTCTTCATGTTGAAGAAATCAACAAAGACGAACAAAATGAGAAAAGCAAGGCTATTCATTCTGAGCTTGCTAGAGCAAAGGAGTCAGCCACCATCTGTATTTTGGCAGAGACTGGAAGGCAGGCAGGGGAGTGGAGATGCCTGTAGTGGAGAAAGGGGAGGCTTCAGGGACACCCTGGCTAGAGGCCATTGGCGTGGGAAGCTGGAAGCTTCTAGGCTAGCAGAAGCAGGGCATCTTATGTTGTTTCACCCTGTAGTGCAGGCTAGAATGCCATGGCATCAGCCTAGCTCACAGAATATTTGGCGTTCTCTAATTTGTCCTAAGTTGGATGTGGGGATAAAAATTAGGGAAGCTGTCAGTTACTAATCAAGTCCTGGCAGTTTGGGGGAGGGGAGGTTGTTTCACTCTGTAGTGCAGGCTAGAATGCCATGGCATCAGCCTAGCTCACAGCAACCTCCCTGAGTTCAAGTGATCCTTCCAACTCAGCCGCCCCAGTAGCTGGGACCACAGGCATCCGCCACATCCCCAGGCTAATTTTTCTATTTTTTTTTTTTTTTTGAGACAGAGCCTCAAGCTGTCACCCTGGATAGAGTGCTGTACCATCACAGCTCACAGCAACCTCCAATTCCTGGGCTCAAGCACGTCTCCTGCCTCCGCCTCCCAAGTAGCTGGGACTACAGGCGCCCGCCGCAACGCCCGGCCATTTTTTGGTTGCAGCCGTCATTGTTGTTTGGTGGGCCCAGGCTGGATTCGAACCCGCCAGCTCAGATGTGTGTCGCTGGCACCTTAGCCCATTGAGCCACAGGTGCTGAACCGTAATTTTTCTATTTTTAGTAGAGACAGGGTCTCGCTGTTGCTCAGGCTGGTCTCGAACACTTGAGCTCAAGCAATCCTCCCACCTCAGCCTTCCAGAGTGCTGGGATTATAGGTGTAAGTCACCGTGCCTGGCCAAGTCCTGGCCCTTTGAGGCCAAATGTTACAGAAGTTATTGTTTAATATTCCTGGATCATCTCTAGAGAGAGCAATGTGGCTTCCTGTAAGCCTGAAAGCCTTCTTGGGTTGTTTATGGGAGGTTTCCTGGGCACAGTGCTCCACGTTGTAGGGCAAAGTTCTATCTTTATATATAGTCTGGCCATTATTTATTTGTATATTCAGCTTCTCAATGTTTTTGCCCATTTTAATTTTATTTAATTTGATTGATCTTTTTGCTCTTGAGTTTTGAGAATTCTATGTACAAGTTAGATACAAGCCCTTTGTCAGATGTGTGCTGTTTAAATATTTTCTCTCAAGCAGTAACTTGTCTTTTTCAACCCTTTTCACAGAGTCTCTTGAAGAGAAAAAGTTTTAAAATTTGATGAGCATAAAAAAATCAATAAAATGAAATTTGATGAGGTCCACTTCATCATGTTTCCTTTTGGGGACTGTGCTTCTTTGGAAGTTGAATCTCAGTCTTCACTTCGTTCCAGGGCCAGGAGATTTTCCTTTTATGTTTCTTTCTAAAACTGCTATATTTTACATTTATGTCCGTGACTCATTTTGAAGTTTAGTTGAGTTGTTTGGTTTTGGTTTGGTTTGGTTTTTCGGTTGATAGGTGTCCAGTTGCTCCAGCGCCATTTGTTAAACTATCTGTCCTCTGTTGAATCACTTTCACGCTTTTGTCAGAAATCATTTGTATGTGTGTGTATGTTCCTGGGTTCTCTGTTCTGTTTCACTGATGTTTGTGTCTGTATGTTTACCAATTCCACACACCATCTTGATTACTGTAGGTACATAGGAAGTTTAGTGTCTTTCTTTTTCTTTTTTCTTTTTCAAAATTATTTTAGGTATTCTATGCTCTGCGACTTTCCATATGAAGTTAGAAATAAACTTGTCTATGTTTATATAAACCTTACTGTGATTTTGATAGCAATTGCATCCATCCTACAGATTAATTTGAGGAAAAGTGTCATCTCTACTGTGTTGAATCTTCTGATATAACCAGTCCATTTCTTTCATCATGTTGTAATTTTCAGGATACAGACGATATATGTGCTTTGTTCCATTTACACCTGAGAATTTAATTTTCTTCTGGGCAATTTAAAATGATGCTATGTTTTTGATTTTGGTTTCCACATCTTTGTCTTCAGTATATAGAGGTGTGATTGACTTTCTTGTGTCAATCTTGTATCTGTGACTTTGTGATCTTGTATCTGTGAGGAATCTACTGTTACTAGTAACAGAGGATTTCTATTTTGTTTTGTGGATTCTTTGGGGGCTTTCGTGTATATGTTATCCACAATTAAGGACAATCTTATTCCTTTCTTCCAGTCTGTATGCTGAATATTTACTTGTATTGCTGCATTGTCAACATCTTGAACTTCCAATACTATATTGCCTATGAAGGGAAAACATTTCATCATTTGCCATCAACATAATATTAGTTATGATGTAGATTTTTGTTGTCATCATTAGTTTTGTTCTTTTAGTAGATGCCCTTATTACCTTGAGGAAATTTCCCTTTATTCCTAGTGTGCTGAATATTTTTATCATGCTGACTTTGGCAAATGCTTTTACACCATCAATTAATATGAGGATGTGATTTTTCTTCTGTAGCCTGTTGATATGGTGGATTGTATTAATCGATTTCTGAATATTGAATCAATCTTGTGTACTAGAATATACCCCACTGGTCAAAGTTTATAATTAATTTTGCAGATTATAGTGTTTGATTTTCCAATACTTTATTGAGGATATTTGCATCTTAGCTCTTGAGAGATGATGGTCTATAGTTTTCCTTTTCAATTTGTATTTGTGTGTTTTGGCATCAGGGTAATACTAATCTCATAAAATAAGCTAGAAAGTTCTCCCTATTCTTCTATTTCCTGCAAAGGATTATGTGGTGTTAATTCTATGTAGAATTCTTAAATGAAATCATCCAGTCCTGGAGCTTTCTTTTTGAGAAGTTTTTAAATTATGAATTTGTTTTCTTGATGATTCTAAGACTATCTTAATTGTTTCATCTTGGTTGAGTTTTAGCAGTTTATGGTTTTCATAGAATTGGTTCACTTCTAAACTGTCAAGTTTATGGGTATCAAATTGTTCATAATATTACCTTATTATAACTATCAGTGGCTGTAGATTGTGTGATACTTCATTTTATTCTTGATATTGGTAATTTGTGTTCGCTTTCTGTATCTTTGTCAGTATTTCTAGAGGTTTACCAGGTTTTTAAATTTTTCAAAGTACTAGCTTTGGGTTTCGTTAATTTTTCTCTATTCTTTCCCTATTTTCAAAGTTTCTTTCTTTTCTTTTTCTTTTTCTTTTCTTTTCTTTTCTTTTTTTTTTTTTTTTTGAGATAGAGTTTAACTTTGTCACCCTTGGTAGAGTGCCATGGCATCATAGCTCACAGCAACCTCTAACTCTTGGGCTCAAGCGATTCTCTTGCCTGAGCCTCCCAAGTAGCGGGAACTACAGGTGCCCGCCACAATGCACAGCTATTTTTAGAAGCAGGGTCTCGCTCTGGCTCAGGCTGATCTTGAACCTGTGAGCTCAGGCAATCCACCCACCTCAGCCTCCCAGAGGGCCAGGATTACAGGCATGAGCCACCACACCTGGCCTCTAGAAATATAAATTCTTTAATATCTGCTCTTTATTTTATTCTTCCTTCTTTTTGCTTTGGGTTCATTTTGCTCTTCTCTGTAATTTTCCTTTATACATATTGAAGACCATTCTCTTTTCTACTGTGAGCATTTAGTGCTACAAATTTCCCTCTTAGCATTGATTTAGCTGCATCTCACATATTTTGATATGCTGCATTTTCATTTAATTCTATTTGTTTTTTATTTTCTTTGGGACATCCTCATTGACTCAAAAATTACTGAAAGATGCATTGTTTAATTCTTAAGTATTTAAAGCTTTTCCATCTTTCTGTTATTAATTTCTAATTTGAAACCACCAAAATTTTTAAAAAGCATATTATCTAAGCTTTGGTTTATGACCCAGAAATATAGTCCATATTCCATGATTCTGCTATTGTTGGGTGTAATATTTTTCATGTGTCAATAAGATCCTGTAGGCTGATCATTTTTTTGAGCTCTTTTATATCGTTGTTTATTTTCTTTATAGTAGTTATATTAATTGCTGAGAGTGGGAGGTTGAAGTCTGCATCTTAAACTGGAGATTTGTTTATTTTTCCTTTCAGCTCTGTCAATTTTAACTGCATGTATTTTCAGTCTCTGCTCTTTGGTGCATTCAGTGAATTATCCTTTATCCTTGTCAAATGCCCTACTTTGTCTATAAGAACTTCATTTGTTCTGAAGTTCATTTATCTCGTATTAATGTACCCGCTGTGTGGCTATTATTCTCTTTCTCTTGTCACATTCTGGTGATAAGTATGTTAACCCTTTTGCTGCTGTCCCACAGGTCCTTGAGACTCTACTTATTTTATTTTATTAGTCTCTTTTTCCTTTGTTATTCAGATTAGTAAATTCTATTGGTCTGTCCTTCAATTCACTGTTTCTCTGCTTTGTCATCCCCATGCTACTACTAAGCTTATCCAACATATCTTTATTTTGTTGCTGTACTATTTTTCATTTCCATAATCTCAGTGTTTCTAATGAAGTCTATTCTTTGCTATGGTTTTGTTTTTTCACTTGTTTCATCGGAGCTCATAATTTCTTGTTGAAGGATGCATATAATGGCTGCATCCATTGTTAACTAATTAGTTAACTTGTTAACTAATTCTGACATCTGATTCATCTCAGTGTCAGCATGTGCTAGTTATCTTTTCTCATTCAAGTTGTGAATTTCCTGGTTCTGGATATAACAGATAATTTTTATTGTATCCTGGACATTTTGGATACTATAATATAAAACTCAGGATCTTTTTGCAGTCAGTCACCTACTGAGGTGCAGCGTAAGTGCTGGGCACGTGTGTATGAACAGCCCCTTGCTGTGCTCCAGCACTGCCCTGGAAAAGGTGGGACGCTGACTCAATACAGCTTTGTTCCAGGTGGGTGGGCTGGGAGTTCAGCTCCCCACTTTTGTGCACCCAATGCCTTCCCAGTGACAGAGGAGCATCTATTCGCACTATTTCCAGTTCTCCAAGCGAGGATGTAAACTTAACTCCCTACTGGTCCTTGCAGACACCAGAGGAGAGAAGATGGAGAATAGAGGGCCAGTATCACCTGCCACTGCCTCCCTGTACCTTGTTGGTGCCAGGTGGAGGCACAGATCACTGCTAGGCCCCACTGACACTTACTAGGGCAAGGAGAGTGGAGCAGCAAATAATCCTGCCTCTTGGCACCACCTTATTGATGCCAGTTCAGGGCTCTAGCATGAGTGTTCCTAAGAAACGAGCACAAGAATTCATTGCCTTTTATGACTCAGCCTGGTGGTCATATGTAGTGGGACCCAGTCTCTTCTGCTGGATCCAATTGAGAGTGGGAAGCAGAGTGCTCGCCAGTTCTGCTTCCAATCACCTTGTTTCACCTCATGAATGCCGGGGGAGGAGGGTGAAGGCTCAGCTCCTCACTGAGCCCCGCTGATACCAGGTGGTTGGAGGAGACCAAAGTGCTGACTGGCCCTGCCCCCGCTGCATGGTTCAATCACGTTGATGCTGATGAAAGAAGAGGCTCACCACTAGCGGGGGGATTTAAGTACTTCTACCTCCCTTACTGGTTTGTGGAGAATAGAAGATCATCTCTCTGCTCGCCGCATTGATGTCTTGGGGGTGTGGGTAGTTTTCTTGTTGGTATGACTAGAATAGGGCCAGTATCACCAAAAGAGTTTTCTGTTGTATTAGGTTTTCTGCTCGTGTCTACAAATTATTTGAGATTCCTCCATCTGAGGGATGGTGTCTATGTCACCCTACCACCAATCTGGGGTCACCTTAGTGATTGGTCAGTTAACAGAGTATCACAGTTGTGACACCATGCGACGTCTAGGGCTAGCCCGTAAAAGACAAAGAAGCTTTTGTCATCTTCAGAACACTCATGCTGGAAGTTTGAGCTGCCATGTAAGTTTTCTGACTTCCCTGACGCTACTGTGGTAAGGAAGCCCAAACTTGTCCACTAGGAAAGAAGACATAGAAAAACTTTGAGATTACAGTGGGAAAAAGAAAGATACCCGGCCAGCCCTGTAAGGGAGTGACCAACTCAGTCAAGTCATGAAGCCAGAGGTAGAGTAATACGTAAAGTTAATTTGGTGCCTTGGTGAAGTGGGGACTCAGTGGGCATCAGTCCCCTAGGATGAGAGTGCTTATCTTTTAAAGGTTTTAGGTAGGGAAGGAGGGGAGAGTGTTACTTGGGTGTGCTAGTGACTTTTGCCAGGACCGGATCCAGCTGACTTCTTGCTGAGACCATTCCATTCCTTTATGGTTTAGTCCCCCTGGAGCCATTGTGTTTGCTAAGGTAAGTTCCTCTTACCTTCTGGCTGGGTCCCAGAAGGGGGTGCTTTCCACAGAGGTCACTGAACAGCCAAGACAGAGTGCCTTATGCTTACAATGGAGTGGCCTATGCCTGCTCTGTTCTCCAATTTCCACCAACCAACCCATTAAGCCCCAGAGGCTGCTGTCCATGGCCATTCCTGCTAGAGTCACAATTTGATTACAACTTCATGAGGAGGAACCTTAAGCCACAACCAGCCAGCCAGGACCTGGTCGAAGAAAGACATGCAGAAAGGATGAAAAATAATAAAATAATTTGTATTGTTTCACCTCAATACTTTTTGGAATGACTAAGCAACATATAACAAGACCAGAATTTAGTACTAGAAGTGAGGAGCTGTCATAACAAAAAGACGACGCATTAGACATTGTCTTCGGTACCAGGTAATGGGCAGAAGTCTGAAGGGTCCTGAAAAGGGCATCAGTGATGACTTAAAGCCAAGCAAAGAAAATGTTTTTTGCAGCTGGGTGTGTTAGGCTCTTGTTATTAATGGTGAAATGATTGGTAACACCTTTGCCTTATACAATATGAAACAGAAAAATATTCTGATGAATAAATTGATCTAGCTCAGGAGACTTCCAGGAAGAATTTTGAAATTGCTACATGGCTTCTTTCACTGCCTGTGACAAAATGCAAGCACAGAGAGATAAGCTAAAAATTGTACTGTTAAATATAAATGAGCTAGGACTTGTTGAGTTTGAAAATAAAACTGTTTCTCACTCATATGCAAATGGAAAATGATTCTCAAGTAAGGTCCTCAGGCCAAGGACTAAAGCCAAGATGATTGGTTTCTTTGGAAAGAACTTGAAACTCTTAGGTGATGCCTCAAAGAACCTGCTGAACAGAGAAAAGACCTTCTAAGGATATAGAGGGTGGACCTTGCAGATCTTTTCTATTAAGTAACAGGGCTGCTAAGAGTCTCAGAGTCTCGGTCTGAAACAGTCTCACAGTGAGCTCAATACAGAGAAGGGCTTGTCTCTAAGAGATTTGTGAGTATAGTGTTTGCCTAAAGGAGTGAATTCTAAATTTATTCATAAGAAACACTCAGTGTTTTTAAAGAAATGGTATCTTCTTAAAGAAAAACAAGATAGATCATAAAATGAAGAGATGCCATTGGAACCCTGAACTATTATGAGGAAAAATCAAGTTGACAAAAATAAGTAGCTGCAAATATGAGAAAGTTTATGATAGGGCCGAATGCAAGGATCCACCCAAATAGAATGAAGCACAGGGACAAAGAAACAGTGCACAAGTCCCACTCAGGAAGGAATGAGTGCACCAATCCCCACCCCCTGAACCCTTATATTCCCACCCCACCTTAACCCACGTGCTGAGTTCTGTTTTCGAACTCAGCCTGCTCACACCCAAGTGAATAATGGCCACATTGCCCACACAGAACCTGGATTCTGATTCCTTTCGTCCACTTCTCAAATAACTTCTCAGTTTATATGTAGGAAAAGTGGAAACCAAAAAGTCTTAAGCCACAGGATTCAGACTTCAGAATCTGGAAGACCAGGCTCTAATCAGGGAACTGGCCATAGGCATCTGGCTTGATTTCTGCATTAGCATAAACCAGTGACTCCCATTTCCCCTCTTTTTCAATGACAGTGTCTGTGACAGCAATCCTCTGCTACTCTTATGTTACATTTTGGGGTGGTAGGGGCCCAGAATTTGACCTTCAGTTCACCTGAGTGCAAACTCATTGTCCTGGAGGACATTCTCACCTGGACCTGATTTAGATGATATGATTCTAGACCTTGAGCCTAAAGCTGTAAGAGATGAGACTTTCCAGGCTAACTCTGTTTTGTCTGTAGGAGGGAAAAAACAATTAGAGGCCTGAGGATAGACTGTAGTGATTTTAAGGCAGGTCCAAAAATTCTGTGGCACTACTCTCACAAAGAGGTGGGGTCTATGTCCCATCTCATTGAACCTGGGATGATCTCAGTGATTGGAAGACCTGTAGACCATGGGAGGATTAATGCTTTATGACTTCTAGGAATCAGCTACAAAAGGCAATGAAGCTTTTCTTAGATTCTCAGAAACAGTTGAGCTGAAGCCCAGGGCTTACGTGTCAGATTCGGACTATGCTGAGGCTACTAGTCATTGAAGAAGTCCAAGGCAGCCCACGTGGGAGACCACACAGAGAAGCCCCATGAGTGCCTGAGTAGCTCCCAGATGTCCTAACCTCTGACATTCCAGCTCCAGCCCCCTCCTGACTGCATCCTCGCAATGGCCCTCAAGCCGGATCCACCATGGTAAGTCTTTCCTGAATTGCTGATACACAGAAATCACAAGAGATAATAAAATGATCACTGCTGTTTTAAGCCACTAATTTGATGTGCTGAGCAGCAATAGATAACCAGAACTTTGTCCCAGGCCTTGTCCTGCCTGCTTCTTACAAGACAGAAAATGGTAATCTTTATTCTTCGAGTCATTCACCAAATATTAACTGAAGCCCTGTACTGGGTGCTGGAATACATCTGTGCACGTGGAACTATAATGTACAATGATTTGGTAACACCGTAGGTAAGAAGATGATGAGTGCTATGCAGAAAAAACCAGTCCAGGGAAAGGGATGAGGAGTCACCATAAGGGTTCATGAAATAAGACTTCTTAAATAACATCGGAAAGGAAAATATCCTTGAGAAGGATACTTGAGTAAAAGTTAAGAATGGATGGGGCCCTTGGAATGCAAGTCCTGAGAATATCTGGTGGGGAGAACCCCAGGCAGAAGAACAGCAAGTGCAAAGGCCCTTGGGCAGGACACACCTGGAATGTTCAAAGAAAAGCAAGAGCCCAGTGTGCCTGGAACAAAGGGAGCTGAGGGAGAAGAGTAGAAGTGAGGTTGGCAAAGGGATGGGGCTCAACTGGTCCATTGTAAGGACCCTGGATTCTTCCCTGACTGAAAGGGGAAGATTGACATTTCCTGAGCTGATGACAGACAGGATGTGACAAGTTTATTAGGATCCCAAGGGCTGCTCTGGCTGTTCTGTGAGAAACTAACTCTTGGAGTCGGGGGGAAGGGACAAAGCAAGAAAAGTAGATAGGAGGACATTGTAATAATTCAGGAGAGAGAGGATGGGGACTGGGATGCGGGACCAGGGAGGTAGCTGTGGAGGTGATGAGAAGTGGTCAGTTCTGGAAATGTTTTGGAAAAGAGGCAGCAGTGTGCTGATAGATGTGACATAGGGTGTATGAGAGAGATAATTCAAGCATGGGTCCAGGTTTCTCATCTGAGTGAGTTGGAGGAGGATGGAGTTGCTTTAACTGAGATGAGGGAGAGGGTGTGAGCAACAGTTTGGGAAGTGACAGAGCTGGAGAAGGGGATTTTAGTAGTTGGGACTGTTGAGGGGCCTATCACAGCCACACACAAACCCTTTTCTCTCTTCCTCCTCCTCTACCTCGAAGACAAAGACACAAAGGATCTGGCTAGCCCACCCCCTGAGAAATTAGAGCCCAAAGACCCTAACCTGACAAGCAAGCTGTGAAATTCACCCACCTCCTACATCCATATATAAAAGTGCTCTCTAACTGCCCCCTGGCAGGTCATCTCCCCTTTCAATAAAGCCTATCTAAACTTCTCCACTCCTGCTGCAGCCTCGCCTCTGGGTACCTCGCCTCTGGGCACTATCCTTTAAACCTTTCCCAGGGGACATGTGAAATTTGACATGCCTGCTGAATACTCAGGTGGAGATGTTGAGAAGGCAGTTGGATGTCAGAGCCAGGACTTTAGGAAAAGGTCCAGGCTATGACACAAAATTGGAAGCCACCTGCCTATGAACAGCTTGTAAAGCCATAAGTCTGGTGAAGCCCCCAAGGGAGTGGGGACAGAGCCTGAATACAGTGCAAGGGAAGCAGACTGAGTAGCCAAGAAGGAGCCAACAAAGAGGAGGAGCGGAGCGGCCAGAGAGGTAGGAGGAAAACCAGGAGTGAGTGGGGTTCTGGGAGTGGAGCAGAGAAGGACCTTCAAGGAGGGGGAGTGATGAGTTGATTAAGATGACAACTGAAACTGATCACTATATGTGACAACATAGAGGTCATTGGTCAGTTTCACAAGAGCAGTTTTGGATAGAGAGTTGGGGGTGACATCCTGATATGAGTGGTTTAAGAGAAAATTGGAGGAGAGAAGTAAAAGATGATATAAGCAATGCTTTCAAGGGGTTTGACTATAAAGGTAAAGCAAAACAGTATGTTTGTAGCAGGAGAAAGTTTTATTTTATTTTGTTGTATATTTTATCCTCTGTGGTTGTAGAAATGAATAGTGACATGTCTGCACACTGATGAGAGAGATCCAGAGGAGAGGGAAGTTGGACAGTGCAGGAAGTAGGGGAGTGATGTTGGGGTGATGTTTTTGAGAAGACAAGAAAGATGGGTTCTCATGAACAGATGGCCTTGAATAGAAACCTGTGAGTCTCAGATCCATGATGGGTTTTCCCAAGGGTCTCCCAACAAAGGTGCACATCCTTTCAGATATTTATTTGTACACAAACCATGATGAATAGAATGTTTTTTCATTGTTCTGTTCGTATATTTCGGCAATTTGTTTTCTGTATTCAAAAATATGTTTTGGAGATCCTCCCACGTTAGCGCATACAAACCAAACTCCATCTTTTTAATGGCTGCTTAGTATTCAGTGGTATGGATGCACCGTTATTTATTTAACCAATCTTCTCTTCTTAGATATTTAGGTTGTCTCTGATGTGTTCTTTATGTATTTTGCTTTTCACTATTACAAATAATGCTGTGGAGACCCTCCTTGCATAAATGCATATCCTTGAACATTTCAGAATCACCAACTTTTAGAAGTAAAATTGCTAGGTTAAAAGATAGGTGCCTTCTGAATTGCCATAGCTGCTGCTCCAGTGTCCTCCAGGAAGATTACTTCAACAAACCTCCCCACTAGCAGCGTGGGAGTGTGACACATTCAATAACAGGTTTGTTTAAAACGGAATTCAAGCTGAAAGTGGTGTCAACAGCATAACTGATAAACCACTGCCCCCTCATCCCCAGGCCGCAGAAATGTGCTGACCAGGAGTGGTTTGGGAAGCTAAAGAGGTGGAGAATTAGGATAGGGAGAAATGAGAAGCAGACAAAGGGGCAGGAGCACAGATTTGGAGGTACCGTTGGGTTCCCCGGGGTTGGTCGGCCAACACCTCCCTGTGGGGCCCTGCCTAGTCACCAAAGCCAAAGTGCCTTTGTGGAACCAAGGAGGAAAAAAATACGAAATGAGCTCACAAGTGCTGGGGCAGAGACTGAATGCTGTGCACTGACATCAACGGTCCTATGCTTTTTTACTAATGGCACCCCTACTTATTTGGGAACAATGTCCTTTACTTAAAAGAATCATATTTCCCATCCCGTTCTGCAGCAGTTACATGACACAGCTCTGCCCAATGAGATAGGAAAACATTTTCTCCCCCGACTCTGAGACAGTCATGTGACATGGCTCCAGCCAATGAAATTGGAGCAGAGATCACTGCAGTGATTCTTGGAAAGTTCCTATTAGACAGTCATGTGACACAGTTCCAGCCAATGAGACTGGAGCAGAGATTGCTGCAGTGCATTCTTGGAAAGTTCGTCAGAGCAGGAGGAGCCTGCTGACTCCCGGGGGTGGCTCAGCTGCTGCGGGTCCTGAGATTGTGCACGAGGCCTGCCTAAGGAGCAGCGGCGCTGCGACTTCAAGGCTTCCACACATGTGGAGGACACAAAGGGGAAGCAGGAGGAAGCTGGCTCTAATTGCCTCTTCCAGGCCTTCACCAGCAGCCACTATTAAACGCCCCTTGAAGTGAGAATAAACTCCTAATTTGTTTTCATCAGGTTCCCATCACTCTTGGTGGAATGCCTTTCCTGGGTCATCCACTAATGTGCCATGAGACCCTTCTGCAATCAGGTTACCCTCTGTGGGTTTCTCTCTGTGCATGTGTTAAAATGAGGGGGTTGAATCAAGAGGGTTTTAAATATATCTCTTTATTTTAGAAGAGTTTAGGTTTACAGAAAATTTACATAAAATTTACATAAGAGTTCCTTTGTACACCTTACTCAGTTATTCCTGATGTTAACATCTTAAGTAACCAGGGTTCCTTTGTTAAAGCTAAGAAGCCAACCCTGGCAAATTACTATTATCTAAACATCTGGTATTATATTAAGTTTTTACTAATTTCCCTCCTAATATCCTTTTTCTGTTCTAAACCCTCACATAGTATTTGTCAAGTCTCCTAACCTCCCTTTTGTTTTTGACTTTCAATCTTTTCTCGCTTTTCATGACCTTGGCAGTCTCAGGAGGTCTGATTAGGTGTTTTTCAGAATGCTCCTCAATTTGGGTGTTGCTTGACGTTTTCTTCCTGATTAACCTGGAAGAAACCCATGGAGGTGAAGTGCTTTTCTCAGGCGAATACACTGTCTATATGACTTACCATGAGCGATGTTAACCTCCATCACTTGGTTGAAGTTTGATATGTTTCTCCACAGTAGAGTTGTGCCCCATGTCACCACTCATCCCTTTCCATACTCTGTCTTTTGCAAGCACATTACCAAGTAAGGCCCACACTTATTGGTTAGTGTTAACCTCCACCTCCTGGAAGGGGAGGTATACATAATTTGGAAGTCTTCTATAAGGAAGATATGTCTCTTCTCTCCCATTTATTTATTCATTTATTTTGTCAGTATGGACTCGTGGACATTTATTTTATACTTTAGATTATAATCCAGTGGTGTGTTATTTATACTGTTGCTGAAATTGTGTCATTTCAGGTTCCTCTGTCCCTTGCCACGCCTCCATCATTTTGGTCATTGAGCACATTTTCTACTTTCTGATGCTGTTACAGGATGCTTCAGGCCCATTGGACATGTACTTTTTTCCCTAGTCCTAGGATGAGCCATTTCTGTAAGGATCTATGGTTCCTTGTATTAGAAAACAGTATTAAAATCCAAGACTTTGGTCCTAGACCAAAGGATTTTGAAGGTACTTCTAGCTCTAAAACTTTTGGATTCTGGACTTACAATAAGAGTAATTAAAGGTCATTAGATTATTGGGAGGATAAAATGAGACATGCTATGAAAACTAGTTGGATGTTTTTTCTCCTCTCTTTGGTTTCTGATAAAATGTTTGTTCTTCTTGCCTCCTCCCTCTTTCCCCTACTCAGTAGAAGACATCTGTGGGGGTTTTTTACCCCATACTTGGTATTCTTTTGGTGGTAAAGCAGTATCCAGAATTTTCTTTGCAGAACCCTTAACCTCCACCCTCAGGCCATATGATTTAGATGAGCTCTGATTTAGAATGCCCCAGCTCTGGTATTAGGCCCTGGTTAGCTTAAAAACTTGTCAGTACATTCCCTGCCTTTGGCCTTTTGGTGCGGGGCTGGACCTGTGGCCCTGGGGATCAATGGGAGTTGGGCCCAGGACTTTTAATTAGTTATTGGATCTTAGAGAAAAATTCTTCAGTCACTTGTTAAGAATAATAAGAAAGACTTTATTCAAGACTGCTGTAATAAGGAAGAGATACTAAACTCAATTCTAAAGAAAGCAAAGAAATCTGGGGATTTATGGCCAACAAGCAGAGTAAGAGAGTCAATGGGTGAGCAGTCATTAAGAGGAACTTGACTGGATATCAAGGGCAGGGTCGTCTTGCTAAAGGCAAGCCAAGGTTGAGGCCCAGTGGAAGAGATGGTTCAAAGGAACATGACAAAAGTCTAGTCCAGGAGAGAGTCTTTATCAGGGGAGAGGAGGCTCTCTCTCTTCAGGGAGACTCAAGTTAGGCTGAAAGCCATCTGAAAGCCGGACAGAGGGTACCCAAATGTGGCTTTGTATGGAGGAGAGATGACGAAATATGGGGAGGAGAAAAGTTACCTCCTGATGGTATCATTTGTGCACCTAAGTCAGGTAACACCTGAAGATGAGTCTATCCTAGAACTATTCAGTACCCAGGCGCACACTCAGGGTACTTGCAGCCAGAGTCTCTCAACGAGTCTGGGGCAGGGAGTGTGGGGAAGGCAGGAAACCACCTCTGCTTAGCCTGGATTCCCACAGCCCAAACCTCCTCTTGAGCTGGAAAGCTGAGCCAGGGTCACCCCAGTCACTGACAGGAGCTCTCTTTGCCATCTTCTCCCAGGCCCATATGACGGGTGGAGCTGCTGCTGCCTGCAAAGCAAACCTGCAGCCTGAACATCTGGCCGGGCCCCCAGCCATCTCCCACCTGCCTCCAGACTCTCTGAATACCAGGTTCTGTCTCTCATCATGTCCCCTTCCTGTCTTCTCAGGAGGGAAAGAATGCTGTCCAGATGTTCGCTGCTCAACCTCTGGCCCAGCCTGATGTTGACCTACCCTTCAGCCACCATGAGGTGCCAGGGCATCCTCAGATCATTAGCAAAGGGGCAGGCAGGGGCTGAAAGTCAGGGCGTGTGTCTCATCCCTACCCCAGCTTGATAAGCCTTCTGTGCCCCCTACTCAAGTGAACAGCATTGATGGATCTGAGCGCCTGCTGTGTGCCGGACACCATGCTTCCCATGGACACACCCTATTATCCTGTCAGGGGAGGTTCATGGGCTTGTTGGCCAAGCCTCTCCTTCACATGCTCCTGCTTCTCCTTCAAAAACTGTGAGGCTGTTCATTTCTATCTTTTCCTCTTCCAGGTAGAGAAACTAAGGATCTGAGAGATTAAACCATCCCCTCAAGGTCACCCACCTGACCCTAATGAAACTTAAAGAGGCCCCTGTGGGAGCAGCAAAGGGACTCACATACATCCCTCCTTCCCACTGCCCCTGTCTGCAGAGATCTAGTTTTCACTGACCTCCCAGGGCTGCCATCCTGGCCAGCATGTGGATACACCTGTGATAAGCCAGAGCTCCCCATGAGTAGATGTCATCCAGAGGCCAAGGCTAGTGCCTCGCCACAGGCAGATTCCACATAAAACCCGTGAAATCAGCCCTGCTCCCAGATTGTGACGACGGACCTGAGAATGACTAGTTCATTATGTCTGTAGTACGTCTTATTCCCCTGAGGCTTTGCAGTGACTACAAGGTGTTGTGTTATGAAAAATGATTTACGGAGACTAAAGCTATGGGTGATGACCTCGGTGCTAAGAGTTTGCTGAGCTCACAGCTGGGATCTAAATCTCAAACCTGTGACTGACCCCACCCCCGGCCCTGACCACGGATTCAGGGCCCCTCCCATTGCAGCCCTGTAATAACGCCTGAGTCCTCCCCAGGGCTCCCTGCCCCCCCGGTGCTGGGCCAGGCAGTGCCTCACCGGGGAAGGGCGGGCAGGCTCAGGCCACTTTGCTTTGCTTCCAACTCTGCCACTTACTCGATGTGAGGCTTAAGTCAAGTTACCCAGCCTCTCTGAATCCTGGTTTCCTCATCTATAAATAAATAATACTGTACTGACCTTCTTTAGAGCTCATTTTTTCCCTCAGAAAACTAGAGAACTAAGTTCAGTTCTTTGTAAGCTGGGCAAGGACCTGGCCCTTTTGCTTCTGTATCACCCGTGATACAGAGTGGATGTGGGATGAGAATAAACATGTGGAACCCATCTGCCTGCCACCTGCTATTCTGCCCGCCCTCACTGGCTGAGCTAGTGGGCCCCAAGTAGCTCCCATGGGCCCAGCCTATCCAGCTGCCCTTGACAAAAGCCCATCCACCTCTGGCCTTGGGACCTTGGGTCCAGCCAGAGGAGCCTAGCAGGGCCCCTCTACTTCTTCACGGGCAAGTCTAATGCAGGCAAACCCAGGAAGGGCCAACACCGACAGAGTCACCGAATTGATGCAGGTAAGAGTCAGGGGAGGAAGGTGGGGGAGCACAGAAAAAATCAGAACTGGAACTAGGATGGTTCATGCATCATTGGATATAGGGAGCATCCCCAGAGGTTTCTTGCTTTTTTCTATGGTTTTCTGATTTGATACAATGTCGTAGAGAGCACCAGGCTGCCTCCGCAGGCCGGCAGGGTGAGCTGTGGGCGGATATGTAGAGCTGAGGTCTGAATGGCCAGTGGGCAGCAAACAGGACTGCACCAGTCACTCCTGAGACTGGAGATGACCTGAGGAGGGGGAGCAATGGTGATTCCTGTCCTGTGACATCAGGGTCGGCCTGGGTCACCTGAAGTCTCCCCAAGATCCAGGATGCCATGATTCTCCTTACTTCCTCAGGTGGCTCTTTCCCTTCCAGGGCCCCTGGGGAAGGGGTGCTGTACCTCAGGACCAGGGCCACAAAGCAGATGCAGGGCAGGTGTCACAACCAAGACCTCCCAGCCCCAGTCCAGGCTTGGGGGTCTTACATGTTCATGGACAATTAGACAGAGTTTCCCACAGGCCAGCTCCCTTGCAGGCAAGGGGCATGAGCCCATGCCGTGAGGGAGGTACCCAGAAATCACTGTAAGATATGGATACTCGATCTCAGAGAGGTCAAGTCATTTTCCCCAAATGCTACAAGCAGTAGGTGACAGACAGAGCTAGAATTTGAAGCCAGGTCTTAGTAGCTGCAGGGTCTGAGCTGATAGGCCTTAGACCCTGACGGTGGCCTGCTCTATCAGGCCGCGGGAGCCAGGGCACCCTGGCAAGGCCCTCCCTGCTCTGTACCCACATGTCAAACCGTGAAAGCAACTCTCTGTTATTCCCCAAAGCCTCTGCCTTTTCTTTGAACCCAACCACAGGCCTCTAGAGCTGAGCAAGCCCTGTGACTTTAGTTTATGAACCCCCCAGAGATTGTAGCCAACCCGGGCCCACAACTCATCTGTGGTCTGCTTTAGTGCCTGCTGGGATCTGACATTTGGATTCTGGCCACGCTGGTTACATCTCACTAACAGGCTTCTCATGCTGCGGCAAAGTCTGCAGCTCCTCAGCACTCCCCAGGAGAGGCAGGGACAGCCAGGCCAAGCTTCCCAGAGCCTCTTCCCGGGCTCCCTTGTCAGAGGACGCAAAATACTCAACTCTGCCAACAGTGGCAGTGGAGCCCGGAAAGGTGAGCAGAGAGCAGTGGGTCAATGCCAGGCCCACTCTCCAGCCGAGGGACTGCTTTGGTAGGTTAAGAGAAGGCGGATTTTCCTGGTTCTGAGACCTGGGTGCTCCGTGTACAAGGACATTCTTAAGAGACTCTCTCACCCCCCGGTGAGCTATATCCACACAGCCCTGTTATTTTAGGAATTGGGGATGCTGCAAACCCTTTTGCCCAGTGTCTCTAGAGTTCATTCCTCAGCAGATGAAGCCCAAGAGGGAGGAGGCAGAAGATGGGGGTGGTTAAGGAGAAAGTGGATCCCCTTTCTGTGGGGGAAGCCATCTCCTTCCCCCTGGAGGTGTAGAGTGATGCAGACACCTGTAGATCTAGGGAGGAGACAGGGGCAGGAAATGCACAGAAAGGAAACAGAAGATAATCCAGGGCCTCACATGCCCGTGGTGGGCCCAGACTCCGTGGGAAGAAATGAACTTGGCCCCCGCGTCTCCCTCCCCACCCTCCGTGTTCCTTGGAGCCGTGTTCAAGCACATTGTTTTTTCCACTTGATAAAATGAAATTAATTTAAGGCTCTCTGATGGTTCTTCCATGTCTCCAAAGAGTATTTTTCACAGGAAGGTGAATTCCAAGAAAACACTTGGAGTCTATGGAAATCTATTAACAAGTGAAAAATAGCCAGCATGGTGGCTCTGTGCTGTAATCCTAGCACTCTGGGAGGCCAAGGCAGGTGGATTGCCTGAGCTCACAGGTTTTAGACCAGTGTGAGCCAGAGCGAGACCTCATCTCTAAAAATAGCCAGGCATTGTGGCAGGTGCCTAAAGTCTCAGCTGCTTGGGAGGCTGAGACAAGAGAATCACTTGAGCCCAAGAGTTTGAGGTTGCTGTGAGCTATAATGTGACAGCACTCTACTGAGGGTAACAAAGTGAGACTCTGTCTCAAAAGAAACAAAAAGTGAAAAGTAGCCAGTGTCTAAAGGCATCAGAAACTTAGTGGCTTTCTGCTGGGAGCGCTGCCTTGGAATTTACAAGGGTTTTTATGATTCTTGATATTTATTTTTTCCCAGTGGTTAAAGTCAAGCTTCATTTCTGAGTCCAGAGGATGATCAAAGGTGCCTCTTGGACTGAGAAGCCCCTTCCAGTTCAACCCCACCAAAAAGCTGTCTCTGTTTTTCAAATCTCTTGAATACATTTGGGCATTGGGCATCCTTACAGATGCAGGGGCAGTGGGAAGCATGGAAACTAGAAATGCCAACAAAGACCATTTCTAGAGCCCACGCAGGGCTTGGGAAGTGGAGAGGAGCAAGGAGAAGGAGGGATTCTCCCATAATTCTAGAACATCTAAAAAAAAAAAAATGGGTAATTTCCAAAGGTTCTGAGTGCTGGAGAAAGGTAACATTTCAGTGCCTCGTTTCACAGTTTCAGTTACCTACTGCCAGCTGTGGTCCCAAAATATTAAATAGAAAACTCTAGGATTAAAAAGCATGCATCGGTTTTAAACTGCATGCCGTTCTGAGCAGTATAATGACTTCTCACCCTGTCCTGCTCTGTCCTTCCTGGAACATGAATCCTCCCTTTGTCCAGAGTTTCCACCCATCGACGTCACCTGCTGTCTACGTTAGCAGATCAGTTACCCATGTGTCACAGGGCTTTTCAAGTTACCCTTGTTTTACTTACTAATGGCCTCCAAAGCATCAGGGTAGTGATGCAGGCAACTTAGTTATGCCAAAGAGAAGCCATAAAGTGCTTCTTATAAGTGAAAAGTTGAAAGTCTTCAGCTTAATAAGGAAAGAAAAAAACATAGCATATATGGGATCCTGTATATGGTGTGAGGCATCCCCTGGGGTCCTGGAACACATCCCGCTGCAGATAGAGGGGGACTGCTGTATCTGAGGGCAAGCCTCTTAACTCTGTAATGGATTCTCCTTCTCCAGTTCGACAGCCTCCTTCCTTGCAGCATTATCCATCACACACCCTTCAGGAAGCTTGCTTCTGTAACCAAGCTTGAGTTCTTGTCTATTTTTAAGTTGTCTAACAAAGCCAGATGCCATTCTCTGAGGAAGAACTTATAGGAGAGAGCAGTACTCAACGTGTAATTGCAGAAATAATTGCAGTGAAATTAAACACAACATTGTCCCATTCAACACCTGAAGTACTCCAACCTGCAATTAAGTTGCAGCCTCGTGCTCAGCCAGACTGCTCAGAGCTCTGGTTTTATGAAGAGCAGGTGTTCACAGTGAGGGGACTCCCAACCAGAGATGAAAGGGAGGGCTCTCCCTGCAGCTCCGAATCACGGGAGTCACCGCGGGGCTGGACCAGGCCGGCCCCTCCAGCTTGTGCGGACACGCAGTGGCAGGACCTGCCTCCTTGGAGGCAAGGCTGAGGTCTGTGGATCTTCATGCCTTCCACTCACAAGACAAGATGCATCCTGTCTGAGCCAAATCGGGAGGGAAAGACGCCAGCACAGACGTTTTGCAGATGCCTGTAAGGAGAACAAACTGTCCAGCAGGGCTTGATGATCTGAGAAATGCTGGGATCTGTGGGGATATCATGGTCTTGGGGTCAGACAGCCCAGAATGTGAATCCCAACAGCGAGACATGTGACACGTGGCCCCACCCTCGGCCATGTGCCTTTCATGGACATTGAAAGATGTTGCAGTTAATCAGGGCACTGCCCAAAGGGCTGGCTGTGACCACAGCTCCAGCAACAGCTCCTTTTCTGTCTGTCTTGTCCTCCCTCCTCCCTCCTCCCCTCCCGTGACTCCCCATCCCTTGCACAACAGTTGAGCACATTTGCAGAGAGCTCCTGGTGGCAGGTGGGGCCCTCTGAGTACGATTGCGCTCTCCCTAATGACATTCGTTGGTCTGTGTGACATCAATACTGAACTCAGGTTAATATGTTTCTCCTAATGAGGCATCTATTTTCAGTTAGGAAACTCCTGAAGAAGCGTGTTTGCTCCTGATGTGCTGAGCTGATGAATAGATTAATACCAGACTCGAAAAGCTGACCAAGAAAATTAATCTAATAGGCTTCCTTTTTTTCTTTAGTTATGGACCGTGCTTTAATTAATTTGCGTAAAACTGCCCATTTCTTAGGGGAAGAAACAGGAGCCTTCCTTGGCTCTGCGAAGTGTCTCCATGTGCCAGTTTCCCTGCCCCACCCCAGTCCCAGGTCTAAGGACATGGAAAGACCAAGAACCAGCCTTGATGGAGGACGGGGGGGGCATCTAGAAAAGCCGAGCAGGAAGGGAAGCTAGCACAGGGTGGCAGTGACAGTGGCCCACAGTGACAGGGTGGGGACTGCAACTGGCCTGTTATCATTTAGCAGCTCTTTGCGTTTCACTGTTGTAGCCCCCATATCAACACCTACTGGGCTCCTGTAGGTATTTGCTGAGTGAGTGAAACTGATGCTCAACAAGGGGTGACTTATTGTGACTCCAGGAATCAGATGGTGTCTGGGGGGAAGATGCCTGATGTCCCAGGCACATCTAGTAGGGGAGCCAGTGTTCAGTGACTCCTGGTCGAAGATCAAGGATGGTCTAAACACCAAATTCTATCTGATGACTCGACCAGAGGATCCTCCCACACCACTCTCCCATAGGCACACAGAGCCGCTGCCAGCCAGGAGCAAGGCCAGCCAGCTTGCCCCTTCCTTCCTCCCAGGAATCGGTTGCCAGGCCGTTCAGTGCCAAACGCCCCTGTCAAAACAAAACAAAACAAAACAGATAGCAAAGGAGTCATCACCCTCTCTGCACTCACCGCCTGCTCAGTGATAAAAATCCACTCAGAGAGTCCCGCTAGCCCAGTTGTTTATATCCATACCCAGGGCTGAGGTGGGATTTCCAGGCAGGCCAAGTTATGGAACAAGGGAGACCAGCTGGCCAACTTTGCTTAGAATCCAGGCAAGAAATGATGGTAGTAGCATCAAGAAACCTCCTCTTTGCGGGGTGGAGGTATAGATTACAGTGATTGTCAAGAGTACCCGGCATAGGCCGGACACAGTGGCCCATGCTTGTAATCCTAACACTCTGGGAGGCCGAGGCAGGAGGATCACTTAAGCTCAGGGGTTTGAGATGAGCCCAAGCAAAACAGTACCCCGCTTCTCCTAAAAATAGAAAAATTAGCCAGGCATTGTGGGGTCTGCTGTAGTCCCGGCTACTTGGCAGGCAGAGGTAAGAGGATTGGTTGAGCCCAGGAGTTTGAGGTTTCTGTGACCTAGGCTGAGGCCATGGCACTCTAGCCAGAGTGACAGAGTAAGACTCTATCTGAAAAAAAAAAAAAAAAAGTACCTAGTTCCTAGCAGACAGCAGCAGATTGCAGCTTATGGAGGGAGCTGAGTCCCTGAGCTGCCTTGGCCCAGTAGCTGTGCCCAGTTTCTCCAAGGAAATGAAAAGGACGAAATCTCAGTCCGTGAAGAAAAGTTGCTGATGGTGTGCAGCCAGGGCCAGTCCTCTGAGCAAGAGGTAAGTCCCTGGTGCAGGAAGGGAGGTCCTTGCAGCAATAGAGAAAGACAGAGGACAGGACCAGACAGTGATAAAACACTCACCCTTCACATGCTCGGCGCGTGCTTACATGACTCTTCCAGAGCATTTGGAAGGAAAGCTAACCTTTAAAGACAACATCCTCTTTCTCAATTTAAAAGAAGTAAGTTTCAGAGTCAAAGGATATGGGAGATCAAACCCTTTCATCCCCCCCTATACTCTGTCCATGGGGTTTTCACTGGACGTAATTACATCAACAGCAGGCTGTGTTCGTATGGGTGAGAGATCACATGCGTTTCTTTTGGAGTGAAACTGACAGCCACTTTGGATCAGCAAATGTGGCTTTTAAGTGTGTGTATGTTAGGGGTGGAAGTGGGGGGGAGGGTCTGAAAAGAGAAGAGCCCCAGGGCAAATGAGCTTCCAGCTTTTCAAAGGCAGCAGCTCCGGGCTTGTTGGCTTTGTTCTCCGTGTGACTGTATCTGACAGAGAATTCACAGGCAAGGTCAGACAGCACCCCAGTGAGTAAAGCGGGAGCCAGACCTGAGCAGGGGTCTGCGCTGGTCTGGACTTCTGAGTGAGGGTTGGGCTCTCCCACAGCCAGCTGGGTGATCTTGAACCTGTTGCTTCCATCCCTTGGGCCTCAGTTTTCCCAATGTTTAAATTAAAGCCATTGATCCAGGTGTTCAAGGATTCTTCTGTGTGGAATGTTATGATAAGGTGATGTCCAGGGAAGGACGAGAAAGGAGCAGGGAGGGGAGAGGCGGAGGAAAAGGTAATCCTGATTGAATCCTGTTTGAAGTCTTACCTTTACCACTTTGGAACACTTACAAGTAGCAGCCCCTGCATTTCTTTGACTGGACACTTTCTCTGGTCACTAAATCCCACTGTGTGGCTGGCCTTAGCTGCCTGGGAATTAACGTCCTCCACTGGGAAGGCAGCCCTCAACCAATGACTGAGGACACTTGGTATATAAATACCCGAGTTCTCCCTCTATTCTGTTGGAATCACTCTATGAAGAGCGTGCTCAATGCCAGCTCCCAGGTTTTCCCATCTGATTAATCTCGGGTCACCCAATACCCACAGTCACCCACAGTGGTAACTGAATTCATAACACAACCTTAATGACATGGCATCTCCCTGTGTCACCTCTCTGCTCCCCTCAGGTGTTTCCTTCACCTCCCACTGAATTGCAGGTGTCAGGCCTTGCCCCAAGTTTCAAGTTCTACACCAAAATGAAGACAGTGGCTGAAGAAGACTTTCTGGGGTGATAGCAACATTCCCTTGCTTCACCCAGGTGCTTGTCCCATCGTGTGTTCAGTAACTGAAAATACTGTGACCTGTACACTTATGATGTATGTACAGATGGTCCCTGACTTATGTTGATTTGACTTCAGATAGTTTGGCTGTGCTGGTGGTGGCAGCGAGCCACAGCTCACGGTCACCATGCTGTCATGAGGGTAAACAACGGTTATTTTGCAGGGCACTGTGCTCCCAGATGACTTTGCCCACCTGCAAGGTAATGTAATTGTTCTGAGCACACGTAA
The DNA here is from genome assembly GCA_963574655.1 of Perodicticus potto. NCBI lineage: Eukaryota > Metazoa > Chordata > Mammalia > Primates > Lorisidae > Perodicticus > Perodicticus potto. The sequence goes on along the minus strand of CAUYRH010117462.1, from coordinate 32,481 downwards.
GGTGGTGAGGCTAAGCTGTGACATTCAGGTTAGGGTATTAAAAGCATTTTCAACTTATGATACGTTTATAAGGACCCAACCCCATCATAAGTTGAGAAGCATCTCTACTTTCCTCTGTTTATGTTTTACAATGTAATAAAATGTGATCATAAAAAGAAGGTAGACCCCAGAAGGAAGACCCTTGTTATGGAGATGCCCAGAATGTGCTGGAATAGGGGAGGAGAATGGCAGCTGTCACACTGGACAGACACCCAACACACACAGCTCATTAACAAAGAAGTAAGTTTTGTCAACTGATATGTGAATTAATAAATTAGAAAATGTGTGAGCTATTGAGTAAGCTAATGATCCAAGGAGAATAAATAAATGTATGAATGAAGTGATGAATGAATAAGTGAATGAACCAATGAAATAAAGGGTAACAGAAGGAATCCCTGATGACTGAGAACGGAGAGCACACATGGATGATGGAAGGAAGGGTGGACGGATGGAAGGACAAACAATGGAGATGGGATCACATGGACCAGGGAATGAAGCAAGAAATAAATTAACACATGAATGAGTATGTGAAGAAATGAATGAAAGAAACAAATGAGTGGAAAAACTGAAGAGGCTAAAAATGAATGAATGGATGGATATAAAAAGATAAAAAAGTAAATAATCATATAAATACAGAAATGGAAAAGTGAATATGTTCTGGCTAGAATATGTTCTGGAAGGTAAGATAATAGAGCAGAAAACTCCAACTCTAGGGAAAGTATGTCTGCTCAGACACCTGGGGCCAAGGTCTTGGCCAATCAGCACATTCCTCTAAGAGAAAGTTTCTAAAGTGACATCAGTTAGAATATTATTAAGCAAGTATCAATGATAGTACGAAGGGGCCATAGCCTAGGACACACTCTAGGTACAGTGGACAGAGCGAAATAGAATTGACTGTGTTGTCCTTGCAATTAGGTCACAGATAATCGCCTATTATGTAGCAAACGTACTTTACATAATGGTTTTAATAATCAATATTTAAATAGCACGTTTTACCATCTTCCTGCAAATTAACCTCCCAGAGGTGTAATTAACATCATCAGCACGGGACAGTTTGCTGCAAGGCCTGGAATGAGATGGTTTGAAGCTGTCGCTGTGGCCACCCGTGAGACCCCAATGCCTCTGCTATCCCAGCACCTGCTGATGCTGTGCCTGGAGCTTGGGTAGAGGGACTTGAGGAACCTCTGTGTGTCTGGGTCCAGGACATCACACAAGTCACTTTTGCATCTGTACCTCAGTTACTCCCCCATCAAACAAGGGTATTTCCCTAAATTCCCAAATTCAGAGAGGAATTGGGGAGCTCTTGAAATAGGCTTGGAGCAGGGTCAGAGTTTGTCTTTCTCTCTCTCTCTCTCTCTCTCTCTCTCTCTCTCACACACACACACACACACACACACTGGATGGAGCCTCCTCGGTGCATTCTCAGCCCCTAGCACCAGGTCTAGCATGCAGCAGGTGCTCAGTAGGTGCTGGCTGAAGGATGATAATCCTGATGAGCAGGGCATGGGTTAGAAGCTTCCCCCAGTCCCTTTCAGAACAACCACAGTTTGCTGAGCATCAGACACCTCTGACCATGGTCTGGAGTCACTTATCACATAGCTTGTCCTCTGATAGCACTACAGCCTGTCATTCCTTCAACATCTACACGTCCCAACCCTCCTCTGCTTGCTGTGTGCTCCCTTTAGTGTAAGGGGCCTGAGAAGTCTGGAAAACGGCAGGTGCACATGTGCCTAAAGAACCTGCGGGCTCTGTGGGAGGGACAGGTCTCTGTGCTGAGCGAAAGTCCACAAGAAGATCACATGTCTGAAGGGCCCCACTTGAACTTGACATGGGCCGGCGTTGACAGGAGATCAGCATGTAGGTCAGACCTGCAGGGACAACAGGAGACTTGCCTGAGTCCCTCAAAGAGCTCCTGGAAGGTCTAGGGGAGAATCCGGGTCATCTGATGCTGTCCCTGCTGTCCGTCTTGTGGACTGAATACTGTGTATCAGGTTTGCATCTGTGATTCTGGGATGTCTTCCTGTTTCCAGAAGTCTGTTTTCCTAAACAGTCCATCTCATTCAACTGTATTCTCTGTATTCTCTCTCCAAGGCTTTGGAAACTGCACCTAATTCAGTCCCATTGTCCCTCATCTCTGTCCACCACCCCGGGCACCTCCTCCCAACTGCTCACTTTCTGTCCAGCATCCACTTCTTCCAGTTTGGGTGACAGTCACCCCCTCCCCCAATTACACCTGGTAGAAGGGGCCCAGGCATGGGGAAGGGACAGAAGCCAGTGTAAGAGGTAGGCAAAGGACCTGAGAGCTACAGACAGGAGCATGGGCTTCATCTTGTAAGCCACGAGGACAGAGCACGACAGTCAGTTATGTGCCAGGGGTTCAGGAACCTGGAGGTGACCCCTGGTGGACCCCCAAAAATTATGTGACTGCAAGTTGCCTTGGAGTCTGTCACCTGCAGCATCCTCCAGTGGTTCCAGGGCCTACATGTCTCCCTACCTCAGCTGATGGCATTGGGCACAGAGATCCAGGGACTGTCCCTGGCCTGTCATCTGCACAGGCTCTGTCCAGTGAAGACACTGCCTTGGACTCCTCCTTCTGTTCTCCCTTAGCAAGCCCACCCTTGAGGCAGCCCCAGAATGTTCCCCAGGACCTGGCTCAGGGGATCTCTGCTCACCTTTATGGACAGCCGAGGACACCTCCAGGCCACCTTCAGGTGAGGAAGCCACAGGTGACCAGGGCCTTTCTTCTTATGTTTGCTATGTTCTTCAAATTATCCTTGACCATCATGAATTGCCCCCAGAGATAGAGGAAGAAGTTGTTTTAGAAAGAGAGAGAAATAGGTGGCCCTAAAAAGTCATATCAAGTTTCCTCCAGCACAAACAGGCATTTAAAATGTCCTTTCTCGTAGTGCACTGATGCCTGGTAGAGGAGGATATGGGCTAAGGAAGGGACTAGAGGCTTCTGGGAATTCAAGGAAGATTAGGCAAGATGGTCATCGGATGCACTTAGGACTGTGCCTGACACAGAGCGACATGGGGATAGTGAGGGCAGCTTGCTCTCATTTGATGCTTAGTGAGTGTGATCCTCATGATAGCTCTTATGTGGAATGTGCTATCATAACCCTACAACAATGTACTGTTATCCTCAGTGTACAGATGAAGAAACTGAGGCCCAGAGGAGTGGAGCCATTCACCAAAGTCACAAGATGATCAATAGCAAGATCAGGATTCTTTCATTTTATTTGTACTTTCTATTGATCCTGGCCAGGGGCAGGGGGCGGTTTCTTCTGCTTTTATCTTTGCCTACTTTTGGACTCATTTTCTCCTGTTCATTATACTAATCAAATATTCTTCATTTCCTTTGTGGTTTTGAAAGTCTACATTCTGTTTCACTCCATTCATTCACTACCTTAAAGTAAATAAACATATCTGATTTAATATCATCTGAAGCTAATAAATCTCTCTCCCCTCCCCTTGAACAACACCAGGTCTTCCCATCTCAAGGTTGATTTTATTTAGTGTTATGATTCCCCCTTTCTTGTACTCTCCCTAACTTAGTTCCTACTCTTATTTTGTTGGTTGTACTCTTATTTCATCCAGTCAGTGCATAATTAGCTTTGCCCCAAGCACACTGCCACTTCCGCATGCTGTTGCTGTCCTTCCTCCTAACAAGATCTCCTGAGTAGTAAACTCTCTCAGATTTTATCTGAAAATATAGGTTTTCTCCCTCAAGATTTAGTTGGGGAGTAGTTACAGCTCTTAGCATGAAAGACACAGTTCCATTGTCCTTTGGTCTCTATTGTTGCTGGTGAGTAGTCTGCTGTCAGTCTAATTCTCTGTCCTTAGTCACGATCTGCCCTTTCTCTGGCTGCCCTCCTCTTCACCATCTTCTCTTCCTCCTCCTCCTTTTTCCTCTTCTTCCTCTCCTCCTCCTCCTCTTCCTTTTTCTTCTTCTCTTAAATATGAATGTTTTTTGATGTATAGCCAAAAGCTCCATCATGCTCCAATCCAGTCATGCCACTTTACCAGACAGCCACTTCTAACACCATAGACTAGTGTTACCTGCTTTAAAATGTTTACTATGTAGATATAATACATTACATAATTTATATTTATATTTCACAAATAAATATGGTATATTCTCATTTGTATCTGGATATTTTGTCTTCTCAACATGATGTTTGTATGTAGTTTCAATTTATCAATTCCCATTGGTATAGGTATAGATATGGGGACAGATATAGATACAGGTAAGATCTAGTTCTAGATATAAATAAAATTTGATTTAGCCTTCTTAGGGTCCTTAGAACATACTGAATCCAAAATTTTGTAAATTCTGGAAAATTTTTACTTCTTATTGATTTAAACATTTCATCTCTCATTTCTTCTTTTCTTGTATTCTAGAACTCCTATTTCATGCAGGGTGGATCATCTTATTCTAATATCTCTTAATTTAACTTTCATAATGTCTTCCAATTTACTTTTCTGATCTGTATTATGGAAAGTTTTCTTTTGCCTACCTTTATGTTCACTGTTTCCTCCTTAGCTTTGCCTAACCTGCTGTTTTATTCATTTATTCATTCACTGAGTTTTTATTTCAAAGATTGTACATTTTATTTTTAAGAACATTAGTTCCCAATATTTCTACTCTTTTTTATAATATCTGGTTCTTTTTGTATGATTTTGATTCTTTTATGCCTTTACTTTAAGGATACTTAGAGTTTCCCTTGGTGGATGGGAGAGTATGTAATGTAAATTCCAAAGGCTCCTATAAAGACCTAGGGGATGGAAATAGGGACAAAAATGTTCAAACAGGTGATAGTTGGTCGCAACTGAGAACAAGTCAGACAAGTGGAGCTTTTGTGACAGCGGCCAGGAGACAACAGGTATGTCTGTCCTCAAAAGACTCTGACCCTCATGATCCAGAAAGCACCTCCTCTCTCTACACTTAGCATCATGGATCCCTTTCCATTTGCCCTCATAAATGGATGCTGGAGATCTGGATAGAGTCCCAAAGGGGATACAGAGATGACAAAAGGGGCAGAACCAACTGGTTTGTGGGTTGGAGGAAAAAAGTTTGCCTAATGATGTCAGTATGGGGTGGAAATAATTATCAATGTTAACATTAATAATAATAAGGATCATAGATAACACATATGAAGGGGCTTACCATATATGTCAAGCACTAAGCACTAATATATCAATTATTTCATCCTCAAACAACCTCAAAAGGAGAGTATTAGTAAGAACCCCATCTTAAAGATGAGGAAACTGAAGCACAAAACAGATGAGTGCACTGGAGACAGGAAGTTGGGGATGGAGTGGGTGGTAGGATGTGGGAATCAAATGGTCAGAGTTCACAGCTCTCTCCATTAGCCCTGTGGACTTGAACAAGTGACTCCATATCTCTAAGCCTCAGTTTCTTTCTGTGAAAAGTGAAGAGATAGGATACAACTGCTTCAGCCCCTGGGGCATGGTAGAGACTGCAAAGATGAGTGATGAGTGTGTTCCTTTCTTCCCTGGACCTGGGGTCCGCATTAAGCCCCCTGCCAGCCCACTCCAGGCACATTTCAAGCTGCAGAGGCCCAGAGGCCCTAGTGAGAGATAGGTTGGTCGAATCACCTTCTAGGCATTGTCTGGGAGTCTGTGGGACACAAAAAGAGCAGGGACCACTCCTAGTGTTGCTTCTGAGGTTTATGCCCTACCTGGCAGGGAGCAGCAGACACTCAATGCCAACAGGGACCTTTGCCAGCAAAAGAGCTGAGCTCTGCAGATGAGGCCCAACTCCCCATCGAAAGGATCTCTGATTACTTTTTAATGAAAAACACGTTTTCTTCCAAGCTGAAATTATATTGTCAGCAGTTAATTATCACTTGTTAAACAAGTGTGTGCCCAGATTGTAGGTTTAATTTCCATAAAGGTTTGCAAAAACCTCTTTTATTTATGAGGGTTCTCTGAGAAAGAGACACTCATTGTTAGAAATGGTGCTTTTTTTTTTAATGCAGATTTTTAAAAATAAACAGCTTCCTTTGGCATCAAATCAGAGCTTCTTGTAAGTAACAAGAAAACAGTCTAGTTTAAGCTAAGAAAAATGGGGAAGGGAGGAGGGTACTGGCTCCAGGGATGTTTGGGGGAACACAAGGGACCTGGGTCTGACTCAGCCTGGAACAGGGACCCAGCAGCACTGCCTATTCCCATCTTAGCTTCTCTGCACTTCTGTTCACTGCTTTTTTTTCTATTCATCTTACAGAAACTCCCACCTCTCCCCCGGACTGTCTTGTAAACACACAGCCTTGAGGCAAAGGTCCAGGAAGGTGATGGGTTAGACCTACGTTCATATCCTGATTTGCCCATGGACACACTGGTACCCTGGGCAAATCTTTAGCCTCACCTATCTGTATCTGTCACCAGGGCCAACTCCCACCTTGTGTGCTAAAGGCCATGTTAGGAGTAGATGCTTGGCACAGTTTCAATTACATGGTGGGCTCTGCAAGGAAGTGCAGCTGTGGCATTTGTTGCCACAGTGTAGTTACCATGATGACAACAACAGTAGCCCTAACAATAATTACCCTGTCCCCTGGTCACATGGGGAACTCCTTACTACAGAGACAGACGATGTCACTATCAGATCTTCACTGGATGTCCAAGATGCCAGGGCAGGTGCTGTATGATTTTAATCCAAAGCCATGAGCCTGGTCTTCCTTGACTCTGAGAAGGCAATCATTGTAGGGATAAACTAAGATAATGGTGACTGGCTCAGTAAGTGCTGGTTTGCTTTCCAGCACAGTGTCTCGACTATGGTAGGGTTTGGTAAATGTCCAGTGGATGGAGATATGAAGGAGAAAACAGATATTTTGGGTAAATGAATAAGTTACTTAATGCAAAGTATTCAGCTCAACAATTCCAGCCTACGGTGTTGTCCACAAACATTCCTACTATGACTATTAGCTTCTAAGGTTCAAGCATGAGGTTGGGATGGGTGGAAGTGTGGGGAGAGACTGGGGGACATAAGGCTGGCACGAGAAGCAAGAACAATTGGGGAGCACTGGGGTGACCCCATATCTGAGCCCACCTCAGCCCCCAGGCCATGGTTCCCTCTATTTCCAGCTGCAACTGATGTTAAGAGATGGTTTCTTTGGTCCCTGCAAACTGAGATACTTATCAGCTCTGCTGTGTTTTTCCCCTACTTTTCCTTGGAGATTCTTTAGGAAAATGATGTTGCAAAAAATGTTGTCTCACAGGTAAGCAGAAAGAAGAATAAGGGGGAAAACCACGTGAGGAGAAGGGGGATCAGGGAGAAGAAAGGAGGTCTGAGTGACCGACGGAATGGAGCACTCAGCTCAATTATTTTTGAGCTAGCGGTTAGCTCCCTTCACTTCATAATGGACCATCCTCATTGTCTCCTGAAATATGAGGAGTTGTTTCTTATTATTTTCCCATTTAGCCCTAAAATGGGGCCAGCACCAGCAAAACCTCAAAGACTGTTTAGTGGAAAATCAAATGTGCCTAGACGAACCTTCCTTTGGTCCCTGAGCAGAGATTCAAGCAAGGAGTGGGGCCATATTTGCCTCAAATTCCCAGGGTCAGGGAGAGTACAAAGTGAGAGTGACTCCCTCTTTTACCAGCAGAGATTCTATGAAGGTTGCTCCTGGTGGCCCCCAGGCTATGCCTGGTAAGGATGGCACATGACCCAACTTCTGGCGGCCACCCGGTGACCATTCCAGCCCCACCAGCACTTGTCAGGCTCACTGCAGGTGGGCTGTAGCCTCTAGCTCCATTCTGATCACTTAGGCAGCTCAGAGCAGAGCAGGGAGACCCTGTTCCCACTCTTCCACAAACTCAGGGTTTGTCCCACATGGCCCAACATCCTATCCCCTATCCCCATCATTCCCTGCCTGGCCCCAAAGGGTCTCTCTTGCCTGTTTGTGGCCTCAACAGACCCTTGGCCAGGCTGGGTCCCCAGTGTGTCTGTGTATCTATGAGATATTCAGTGCAGAGATAGGTGTGGGGCATGGGGTGATGAAGGCAGACCTAGTCTATGCCTCTGGGATTTCCAGTCAAATAGGACAGGTTGATATTAAAGCAACAACTGCATAAGAAAAACAGTTATAATATGATGAGGGACAACGGGAGACCTACATGGGGGGGATGGATAGAAGCCAGCCAGGTGCAATGCCATGGAGCTTGCTCCAGGCAGAGGGAACACACATACAAAGTGCACAGGCTCAGAGGTTTGAGTGGTGGAGCAGCTCGTGCCACGGGACCATGTCAAATGGGGGAACTGCAGCAGGTGCTGAGGCTGCAGAGATGGGCGGAGCCAGACGGCACTCTTCAAGGCCAGGTAAGGCTGACACGAGAGACTTCATCCTGAGTGCCACGGGAAGCCAGTATAGGAAGCTGAGGGGTGCTTGTACAGCTCCCCTAGTGGCCCGTGGAGGATGGGCTCTTGATGAAGGAGCCGAGGGTGGAGGATGGAGGTTTCCCTCAGGGTCCAGATGAGCAGAGGGGCAGCCAGCGTGTGGTCGGTCTCAGCACATAGTGGACAGACGTGAGTGATATTCAGGAGGTAGCCAGGTCGGGCATGAGTGATTAGCAGAAGTTGGGGTGCAGGGGATGGAGCCATTAAGGATGAGCCCCAGGCCTCTGGACAAGGTGGCCAAGTGGATGGAGGGTGGTGCCTCTTATAGAGGGGAAACCAGGGAGAGAGGCACTTTGGGGTAGGTGTCCCATGCAGGTTTGGGTGCATCGACGTAGGGGCCTGAGGGATGTGCAAGCCAAGGTATTGGGATGCAGCTGTACAACCTAGTGAGGAGCTGGGCAAGAGGTCTGTCTGGCAGACAAGATGTTCACAATGTCAGTCCGGCCAAAGTGCCCCTCTCCCTGGTTTCCCCTCTACAAGAGGCACCACCCTCCATCCACCTGGCCACCTTGTCCAGAGGCCTGGGCCTCATCCTTAATGGCTTCCTCCCCTGCACCCCAAATTCTGCTAACTACCCAGTAGTGAATGGAGCTTCCCAGAAAGGCCAACAGGAGAGTTGGTGGCCCCCTGTACACCTGCAGGAAGGTTTTTGGCTGTACCCTAGGGCAGTGGCTGGGTCCTGGGATGTGAGACAGAGGTCTGGGCTCCCTGATGGTGAGGCCATGGAGGCAGCTGAGCCAGACAGGGAGGGGAGGACCAGCGGCCCTGGGCTGGCAGAGCATTTCCTGGTCTCCAGGTGACTGTCCATCCCCAGCACAGACCCAGCTTACAGCTTAAGGTTCCAAGTAGGAGACTCAACGCCCTGAATAAATGAGCAGTCCTCTCAGTCCTGCAAGGCTGTGGTGAGGTCCCCCTCACACAGGACTCCATGTGAACTTGGCCTTTCCTGAATACTCTGGAGCAGCATCTCACCTCCACCCCCACGAGGGCCAAGTCAGACAGCACTGGGTGCACAGCCCTGACCATGGCGGGGCCATCAAGGGATCCAACCCCTCAGCTGTGCGTGGCCAGGCAAGCCAGTAAGGCAGGCCCATGTGCCGTGGTGACAAATAGGGATGTTCAACAGAACCTGCTATGTGACAAGTAGTGAGACAACACCTGGTTTGTCTTCTAACCCACAAAAGTCACCAGTGCTGAGGTCACTCACCTCTTCAGTAATTATTCACTGAGTGCCCGTGGCGGGCAGGTGCTGTCCTAGGCAGGAGGGAAAAGCCCAGAACGAGACAGACAAAGGCCCTGCATCAGGAGCTCAGATGCTGGAAGGAGACGGGCAGGAAGGTTAATTGGGGAACCACAAGGGGTGTAAGTTTGTGATAAGAGCCTCAGAAAAAAAGGAAGTGGGAGAGGGTGGGGATCACACTTGTAAGTAGGGGGTCAGGAAGGGCCTCCATCCTGACAGTCCCTGCGAGTCTGTGGTCTGTGGTGACCGGCCCCCTCCCTGCTGACCACAGTGGACGCGGAGCAAGAGTGAACCTGTGCTGTTGTGGGTGGGGTTGGGGGGAGGTTGTGCCATCCGATCCCAGATGATCCTGACAGTCTGTGCTGTAAGCCCTAAAATTTCCTGTGCTGCCGTAACATCTTTGAGCCTCACACGACCCCAAAGGCCTAACTGCGAGTGCCCCTGCTCCAGCCAGGTAAGCCTCACCCAGCAGACAAGTCTACCTGGCCTGGCTGGCTCCCTATCAGTCAGGCCAGCTGTGCTCCACCCGGTCCTCACCTGCTGGGCTTCTGGTATCCACGTGGACTCATTCAAACCAATTGCACCCCTCTGCAGGAGCCAGGGGCACCTCACCCACTTGTTACTACAAAGCCTGCTTCCCACAGTCCCTGCCTCATGAGCCGCATGTAACCTGGCATGGCGCACAGCAGCCTCCTCCCCTGGGACTGAGTGTATGTGACCAGTAAACTGTTCAATCCCATCGGTCCAGTGTCAGATGTTGTACGTTTAGCCACTTTATCTCATTTAGGGTAGAGGATCCCGCCCCCACCAACAAGTGAGCAGGAAGCCAGAAGAACTCAGTTGTACCAAGGGGAAATCAATTATGAAAATATACACTTGTATATGAATAGAAAAAGAATAAAGAAAGGCATCAATACTTTTACAGTTACTATCTTTGGAAAATGGATGTCAGTGATTTATATCCTCTTATATAGACCTTGTGCCTGCCAAGTGTTTTGCAATAAGTGTGGATCACTTACATTAAAAAAAAAAAACAAAAAAAAAAACTCAGTGTTATTAACAAGAACACTGGGGCCCTGGCCAAGGCCATCCTTGTCCCAGGCTGCTGCATTTTTCTCTCTCATCTCAGACTCCTACTACACTTAGCATCTGTGTAGGCTACCCAATTAGCCTTTTATTATAGATCATTTTGTTCTCTAATTGGCCGCTCTGAGTAATTTAGCATGGCCTTACAGTGTCTTGTTCTCAAACACTTAATTTAGTATCTCTTAGCCTCAGTTTCTTCATCTTCTAAGTGCAATGGTGGCAGAAAGGAAGAGGCTCCTCTATTCAATAGGCTGTAAGGGCCTACAATAGTCAAAGTTAACTCAGGTTTATACTTCAGGTGTTCACTTAATTATTTCAGCAACACTGTGAAGGAGGTACTGTAGTTGTCCACTCCCTCCCCCCATTCTACAGATAAAGATATTGAAGTTCAGAGAGGTTCAGAAAGTCATCAAGGCCACACAGCTCAGAAGTGGTGGAGCTAAACTTTGAACCCAGGCATTCTGCTCCCAGGTCCCTGCTCTTCTTGCTCTGGTGAGCGTCAGACGTTTGCTATGCCCAGACCCAGTACCAGGGGCTTGATGAACAAAGACAAGATGGGTGTTTGTCTGCGAGCAGAATAATAATAAAAGTAACCATAGTAACAATGCCAGTTAACATGCATTAAGGGCTCATCGCGTGCCTGACATCGAACTCACGTTAGGTTGCAGAGTCCCTACGGCATCCTATGCAGCAGAGACTGTCACTGTCACCATGTTACAGACAAAAATACAAGGCCCTGTGTCTTGAGCAGAACACCACCTCCAAGTGTGCCCTGGATGTGTCACTCAAGCCTAGGCATCTGCCTTCAGCTGCTGTATTTCGTCAAATCCTTACACTAACACAATGTAGTCAATATTACTGTGCTCATTTCACAGAGGTGGGGAAATGATGAGGCTCAGAGAGGTTATGTAATTTGCCTGCGGTCTCACAGCAAATAAGTGGACGAGTCCTGGCTAGAAATCAAAATCATCCAAAGCCTGTGGTCTAACCAGGGTACCACTCTGCCTCTCTCCACCTGTGTCTAGGGCTCAGTGATCATTAATAGGAATCGAGCCACTCCATCAGGGTTCAGAATCAAAAGGCAACAAGCTTCTCCAGGAGAGACCCTGGGGTTTTACATCCAGATGCTTCCCTGATAGCAGAGGGTGGAGAGGACATTGGTGCTCCAGAGGGGAGCCTGGAATCCAACAAGCTGGCAGGGGGCTGCTTGCAAGGGCCCTGGCGGCACAAGGAACAAAAGTGCTATCTGCCCAGAGAGACATCACTTTGTAACTATAATGCTGCCCACTGGGTAGAGACCCATCAGGTGTCAGGCCTGGCTGGGGTGACTGGCAGCCTCCTTAGCTCAAGAGGCTGTGACTCCCTGTGATCCTAAATCCAGCTGGCACAACATAATTGTTTTAATTTCCGCTGTAGTGACTGATAACACCGTGTGACAGCATAAACTCAAGTTTGGAGAGAGCTGCTTGGGAGATGGGAGCAGCTGAGGATGATTTGGACTTCAGAGGGAGGCGGGAGGGCTCAGGTGGGAGGATGGGCGTGCGTTCTGGGAACAGGTGTCTTTTTGTGGATCTACCAAGGGCTATACTCACAGATTAGAGAAGGAACAGGCTAAGTGAAGTTGGATAACGAAACACGAATATCAAAGGAGATTATCCAAGCACAGCTTAAGATAACTTTTAGAGTCACCAGATAAGGGTTACAGAGCAGGACAGTCCCATGCTGTCTGTGTGGGACACCACTGAGCTGTGAGACCTTAATGTGACCGGAGCCTGGAGCAGCAGGGCGGCATCTTCTGCAGAAGCAGGAATGGCGTGAGCCCGGGCAGCAGGGAGAGGCCTGGATTTGAGTCTGGCCCTGCTGCTTGTTAGTCCTGAAGCCACACAGTGTGTCACCTAACAGGGGACTGGGCCTTCCTGTGCAGAGTGGGCGAGCACCTGATGTGGGAAAGGGCCATAGCCTGGTGCCTTGTCCTTCACCATGAGGGATGGGTGTCGATGGGACTCCGGGTAAAGACAGAGATACGACGTCAGGGCTGAAAGGAATCCCCTGAAATCTCCAGACCTCTGTCTCCTGAGAGTCACCCTGGGAGGGTGTTAAAGTACTCTGATGATAGGTCCCAGGCTAGTAAGACAGGTCAGTTTGGTCCCTGTCCGACAGGGCTTGGCTCAGAATCAAAGCACGATACTGTCCAATGGGTGAGCAATGAATGAAGAAAATGTAAGCTCAAAGGGCACGGACAGTGGTCCCTGTGGCCTTGGGTGAAGAGGTGGGAGTTGAAACCCCAGGACCCCTGCACCTCCTGTTCCCAGCCATGATGATGGGAGCAGCACCAGCCCCCGGGAGGGCTATGAACCTGTGGCTCCTGGCGTGGGCCTGTCTGCACCCATCATGCCCCAACTGTCCAACTAGAAATTCTGCAGGGGAGTGAAGGCGATGGGGGAGGGCAGAGGGAGCCCCGGGCCTAGGTCCCTAAGCACCAGCAAAGGCAGGGGAGCGGTCTCTGTTTAGTAGGGGATAGGGAGCCTTTGGGTGTCTCTGAGCAAGGCAGGGAAATCCCAGCCACTGGGCTGAAGCACCTGATGCATAGGGTTCCAGACCTTTGTGCACCAAAGACCCCCCGGGGTATGTTGGGGATGCCACTGGCCCTCCTACCCCAGCCTGGCATGGGACCCCCAGAGCACACCAAAGGAGACCATCTCCAGTCAACATTTGGGAACTGTCTCTAGGAGGGCATAAAGCAGTCCATGGTAGGCCCCTGAAGCCCACAGAAGGGTCTAGTTTGGGAAAGATCACAGGCCATCTGACCCAAAACCCTGGGTCCACATCCTGACTCTGACTATCTTGGATGTGTGGTTTCACTAAGCCCCCCTCTTGGAGCAGCTTTTTTCTCATCCATAAAGCAGAGCTATGAGTCGACCCTGCTCTCTGCTGACAGTCACAGTGAAGGCCAAGAGAACCAGCCCCAGGTGTCACCCAGGTGGCCCAAATGCTGCATACTTGTGCCCTCTGAGCCCATAACCTGTGCCATCCACTGGGCAGGCCTGTCCCCTCGCCCTGGTTAGGAAGCCCCTATGCTTCCCTCAGGACTGAGGTTACATGTCCCCACCTCTGTGGTTATCCGAACCTCCTAGACATTCTGTGCCCTGGCTGTTCAACTGAACAAGCTTTTGTGACCATCCACCACCCTGTCCTTCCAGCTGACAGCCTGGTGGGGGAGTCCGCACTGCCATAAGGAAGACGTTATTAATGCTCTGCCTCCACATGGCACAGAGAGGGAAACAGAGGCTCCAGAGACCAAAGAAGGAAACACCAGAACGAGGCAAGAACCAGGCCTGTCTGCATCCACTGCACTTCCTGTGAGTCTCTCTGCTCCTGGAATGGTGCCCTGACCACCGTGGACTGTCATTATTTATCCAACTCCATCTCCCAGAAGATGTTCAAAGAACAGGGATGCCCTCCACCCTGCGGGTCTCTGCTTCCCTGGACCTCAGCATCGGGCCCACGTGTGACTAAGAGACGCGGACGTGAGTGGGGAATGTGCTCTCTTGTCCCACCTTCGCCAGATCTTTGCATGTATTATCCCCACGTATTACGCCAGCGAGACCCGCCCTCACTTCCTTCAGCGCTGGCCAGTGTTGCCTGCTCAGCGGGGTCTCCCCTGACCCTATGTGCCCCCATCCATCACTCTCTCCTGTCCACCCGGGTTGGGATCCCCACGCACATGGTCGTGGCCGTCTGGCATCTATCTGCTTGTCATGTCTTCCCCGCAGAATGCCAGCCCCATGAGGAGGGGGCTTGGTTTCTTCACAGATGCATCCCCAGTGCCCAGAACAGAGCTTGGCACACAGTGGGCACGCAGGAACCTGGGGTGACTGGTTGGAAAAATGGGCCTCACTTTCTCCATGTATAAAATGGGGGTGTTGGTCTCCGTGGTCTTCCAGGTCTCTCCCACGTCCCTCCCCACAAGGTCTCATGACAGCCACCTCTCTGGGGAGCCAGGAGGCCGTGAAGACCAAAGAAGGGCAGATCTGTGCAGAGGCAGTAGCAGGTCTGCGTGGGGGCCAGGAGCAGTGACAGACAGGGCTGGACTGCAAGTTTCACACCCCTCTTGGAGCCCAGCTTCCCTTAGGGTGCTGACGAGCAGCCTGGGGAGTGGTTATTAAACTGTGATGTGCCCGTAGGGGTGGAACTGTGGAAGCCAGTTTTGCATATGTTGAGAAATCTATAAATACGGAGTGTAATTATCCATCATTAGCATATGCTTACATTCTGCAGAAGTGTGGCCTGCTGCCCAAAGAGTGTGCGTTGCCAATTCACACCCAAGACACAGTGACACCAGGCTGGCTGTCGTGTGTACCCACCACTGAGGACACAGAATGACAAAATGGTGTCTGACCAACCCTGGGACCATCTCCCTCCAGAGATGTCTTGAGCGCGATCACTACATGTCTCAACTGCTTGAGCCGCTACCATGGGACTTTCTGTTCCTTGATACCCAACACAGCCTGGCTGCTGGAGGTGCCCACTGTGTGCCTTGCACGTGTCTCTCATACTCTCAGCTGGCAGGGTCAGGGCGATCTGTCCACACTCTCCCCTGGCAAAGCCGGGACTTCAAAGGGGAAAGTTGTGTCTTATCATTCACTGTCACCCTAGAACTTCACATGGGTCGCAGTCCACTGTGAACCCCAATGACCAAGAGCTGAGTAACACAAGTGAATGAATGAACAAAGGGGTAATTTGATGATTAAATGAATGTCATGAATGTAAAAGAGAAGTTTCTGGCAGATTCATGGAAACGAGACACGAAGCAGGGAGGGGAACAGGAATCAGAGAAAAAATGGCAGCCCCAACGCCACCCACTGCTTCAGCTGGGACGAGGGCACCGTCATCCTCCGATATCCCTCCTGCTCACCCAGATGTCAGGTCTGTAAAATGCTGCCTGCCCCCTGGAGCCCCACTGTTCTTGCTGGCATAGATAGTAAAGCGCCTCCCCCCCTTCCACTAACAGACACTAAAAGGCAAAGCTTCGTCCTTTGTCATTTTCTCCCTAAAAAATTGTCATGAGCAATCGAATGGCTATCATTATGGCAGCTGCAATTCTTTGCTGGGTTATTTTCTGAGAGATGGTGGACAGGGCCCCAGGAAAGGGGGGAGTGGGGAGAAGAGAGACTAGGCTTTAACATTTCAGCTCCAAGTTTTTGCAGGGAGTCTGGATTAAAGAATCAGATCAAATGAATTTTGCCATCAGAGTAAGAGATCTGCCTTCCCCAAAATGCTTTGCTTTGACAGTCGACTGCACGAAATTTGACAGAATTCGTTTTTCCAGCAAATAAGATCAAGGTATGAAATAAGACCCATTCTGCCATGAGAACTCTGTTAGCTGCTTGACATAATTGTGGGTTATCCAGGGAGGGTAGCCAGTCTGGGCTACCCAGATGAGAGTTTTTGTTGCTGTTGTGCTGATGTAGCACGTTTCTGGTGCCTGGGAAAGGCCGCAGGAGGGAGGGTCTGTGAGCATGTGCTGGGCGAGGGTGTGGGAGCTAGAGCCCCGGCAGTCACCACCTTGGCCCTGCTTCCTTCCAAGTCCTGAAGGGCACTGGCAGGCTCAAAGGAAAAGACATTTCCCTGTAAAACAGCTCTAATCAGAGCAGACAAATACAAGCTTTGGCATCAGTTACGTACCTCCATTTCCTCTGTTAAAACAACACACTTGATGTTTACCTCCTGGGGAGCTGAGGCCCAGTGAGCCCACAGACCCCAGGGCACTGGTCACACAGCAGGACCTCACAGAGCAGCTGTTTCCTCCCCACCTATTCCACCCTGCAGGCCCCCAGGAGAGGATCTGGGGCCCTTCGGATCCACAATTTGCAGAAATGGCTCCCACAGGGTCAGTTTCCCTCCCAGCCACAAATGCCGCCACTTCTCCTTCAGAAATAACAGGGAAGACACACGGTCCCTTCTTCTCCAACCTACCATGTCTGCACGTGTCCAATTCCCCGCCTCCCACCTAAGGACAGCATGGGCGCTGTCCAGTCTCTAACAGGGCGTGTGTGGTGTGCGCATGCGTGAGCGTGTGTGTGCACATGTGTGGGTGCAGGGCCCCACGGGGAAGGGCTGCATACTTCATGTTCTTCAAGGCCCCTCAAATCTCCCCACGGTCACAGGGGCACGGGGACAGGTGGGAAAGGAGACCGTTGTCTAACAGCCTCCTTCGTGCTCCCCAGTTCCTGTGCTCTTGTCTGGTTCCCATCCCACTTTGTAAAAGAAATGCATTATTTTTTTTAATAAACTCTGCCACTGCCTGGAGAATCACACAAGGACAGTGCACGTGGGTTTGTTAATGGAAGTGTTAATTTGTACATTGTAAATATCTAAGGTATATCCTGGCATATCCTTTGTGACTGTGCTTCAGGACCTCTTCATTTCTCACTTTGCTGGGAGCCACAAAGCAAGGAAGAGGCCAGGGCTTCCCTGGACCCTGCAAGGCACACCACATAGCAGGTGTGTCCGCACCCACAGTGTGGGCCCTCGTACATGTGCCCGTGGACTCATGGGGAGGGTTCTGTCCTGTCACCCTCCTGTCTGGGTCAGCAAGTGAAGAAGGAGAGAAGGAGGAAGGATAAGAGAGAAGGAGGAAGAGGAAAGAAGCAAAGTGGTGGTTAGCTTATTGACTACCCACAAAGTGCCAGAGCCTTTTAAAAGGTTGACCTTGAATTTCCCCAGCATATTGAGAAGTAGGTGCTGTTATTCCCACCTTACAGGAGAGGAAACTGGAACACTTATCTGGGAATTTGCCTGATGTCACACTGCTGATAACGGATTGAGCTCAATCAATCCTGGACCCGCTGAGCAGGAAGCCTTTCTTTCCACTGCAGATGGCAGGCTCAGAGGTTAGATGCTGCGACCCTGGAGTCAGCACGCGAGGTTCAGCTCCCAGTGCTCCCAGGCCTTCACCTTCATGCATTTTCCTTCACAGTCCTCACATTCACATCTACCAGCTCTGCCTTTGCTGCCTTCCCTGCTTTGCAGCGCTGAGGGATCCCAGGGAGGGAGTGGAACGATCTACGTGGGGATACCCCAGTGGGGTGCACCCGACACGGGCACACGTGATATAGCGTCCCCTCTGACTGGCGTTGTGGGAGGCCTCAGATCCGCTGAGCCACCATCTCAAAGGTTGCCTCCTGGGTGAAGCTGCTCAGGGCTCAGGTTTCTTTCTCCAGTTATTGTAGCAGATGACAAAGCTTTTGTCTCCGGCAAACATGCTGCACAGAGGCGTCAACGCAGCAATGTGCTTCTTCCTGGTTCCAATGACTTCCCCATGGGCTCCTACCACTCCACTCAGTTTCCGGCAGCTGGACCCAGCTGGGGGTGCACTCCACAGAAATCACCTAGTCTTGAGGATGAGCTCTTTCCCCCGTGCCAACCCCAGAACCACCCTTGGCTGGCTACTCCCCTGTGAGCATTTCACAGGCCTAAGGGTGATTCAGGATCCCCCCATTCAAGGCTGAATGGGGTACCCCCCATTTCCTAGGCCAGGGCAGTTTCATGAAGGGAAGCCCTGACATCCACACTGTATTCATTCATTTGTTAGACTATATATACACCTAGACAAAGGACCCATGCAGACATTTTCCAACTTGGATCTTTCCCTCTGCCAGATGCTCTGGTGTTTTTTATATATTCTTTTCTGTATAATAAATCCTATCTTGCCAGAAAAGAATGGATTCATTCTTTGTGGGTTCTGTGGCCCATGGGTTCCTTCTTCGAATCCCCGAGGCCAAGGACCTACTGAAGAAAGAAATCCCGGTAACACAATCATGTCCAGCCTGGAGCTGTTGGATAGAGCCCAGCTCAGGAGTGGTGATGGCTAGTGGAGCAGGGGGCTGGGGAGGAGACACGCTGGGGCCAGTGAAGACCTGGGTGCCTCATGCTTTCTCCAGAGGCCTAGGTCATGGTCCTTGGTCCGAGGGGAAGACTGTCTTGGGCAGCCCCGCTGCACAGGCCTGAAGTCTGTCCCTCCTTCCAAGGCAAGAGGTGTGAGTGCAGCGAGGTCATGAGCTCTGTCTGTTTGGTTCACCAGTGACCTCAGTGCCTACAGCAGTGATTTTCAGTCCATGGGCCACAGCACTCGAGAAGATCTTAGGTGCACCACGAACATTGTTAAAGATTATTAATTAAATTATTTTGAAAGAAGTTCAAAGCAGAATAAGCATATCCTTTTTATTACTTTTTTTCAATCAACATAATTAAAGGGCGCCATGGAAGGTTAACTATAGGTTCAAGGGTGCTGTGAGATTAAAAAAAAGGATGAAAAACATTGGCCTAGACCATGCCTGGCACACAGAAGGTCATCAATATGAGCTTGCTGCAGGACGGATGGATGAATGAATGAAAGGGTGACTGTCTTCCCCACTAGCAGTATACACCTACCACCCAGAGCCAGTTCAGAGGCCAGAAACCAGTAGGTGTAGGTGTTCGCCAAACGGATGAATCAGGGTCATCCAAGGGGGTCCCTGGAGGTGGATGCAACTGCCAGAGTGACCAGAAGCAGAAATTGAAAGCCATGGTCAGGGGAAAGGAGCCCTGAACATTCAGAGAGTGTGAGAGAGTCAGCGGCAGGTGGCCGTGGGTCACCCTGGACAAGTCCTACTTGTCCGAGAGAACCAGCTGCTCTTGTGGGGGTCAGGTAGGCAGAGGCCCACCTTGTGCTCGCTCTGCCTTCTCTAACCTGAGCCCATTTCATCTCCCCACGTGTCTGACATAGACAGGAGCCTATCTATGACATTAGCCCTCAGAGACCCTCTCCTGCTGGAGAGGCGCTCAGCAGTCTTAGCCGGACACTCTACCCCCGGAGGTCACTGGCTCTGTCCCCAAAGGCATGGGGATCTGACCCCACCAATGGCTCTCATGGCTACCCTGGCCCCTCCCTTTGAACTCCCAGAGCATCGGTAGTGGGCAGCAAACAGAGGGAGCCATTGGAACTCAGGTTTCATTTTGTTGCAGTGCATTTGGAATGGGCTTAAGCAGGTCACTTTAGCTGAGTTAGCAACTATGATCAGATTCTATACAGGCAACCGGGTGGGTCCCAGTGCTGGACATCTTGGGAGGCCTTCAGAGCCTCTGTCCAAGGCTGCAAGAGACACCAGGTCCCCCTCAATCCCCGAGCCTGAAATTTCTCCCTCTGGCCTGCTGGGAAGGGGCCGCTCTGGTCACACTCACGTGCAGTTCTAACCTGGGCCTTCAGATAGTACCTTGACTCACAGACTCAGCGTCACAGGATCACAACCTCCCTGAGGTTTAGGACATTTAACAAGAGTCTTCTCTCACAGCTACAGGCTGCAAACCAGGGCAGCTCAGATTCTGGGAGTCTGCAAACCACAGAGGGCCCGTATTTCAAATCCAGACCCTATTTCAAACCCCAGAGCAGTACAGACTTAGAAGACAGCTGCTGGGCTCAGCCTGGGGCTCAGGTGAGGCCTGCCAGCAGCTCAGGGAGCAGCAGAAAAGCCGGGAAGAGGGTGAGGGACAGGTGCTAAGCCTGAGCAGGACTGGTAGGGTGGACTTGGGGCCACAGCCCTGTCCAGTGCCCAGAAGCCCTTGGGGTCCTTACTCTCCCTCTGGATAGAGCCATGGCTGGAGGGAGGGAAGACCTAAGTCAGGGAAGAGCTCATTTCTTGGGAGCAGTTTGGAGCACAGGCTTCAAGGTGGGACATGGTCTTCTCAGATGCAGCATCCTGGAAGGCTTCCTGGAGGAGGTATGATTGGAGCTGGGCCCAGAAGGAAGGTGAGATCAGGCCCTGGGTTCATGGAGGAAGGTGCTGGGTCAGTGAGGAAGATGTTTCCCAGCAGAGTGCACAGCTTGAGCAAATATGAGGCATTTGAGGAACAGCTGGTGTCTATTGGAGCCAGCTGCCCAGAGTGAGAGGAAAGTAGAATAAAAAAATGGCAGGGCAAAAAGTCGAGCTTTATTAATGGTCCTGACCTTTCTTTCCCACTTTTCAGTGCTATGAGCCTGGCATTTTCTGATCCTGAGGGTGACTTTGGAGCTAGACAGTGATGTGCTCTGCCCCTATCCCAGCTGCCCAGACTCAGCCCTGACCCCTCCCTGGTAAATCCAGGAGCAGTGTCCCAATCTACAGGGGTATCAAGTGACCTCCCCACTGCAGAGTCACCAGGCCCATTAAACAGCTGATTTAGGGGGCTGACATGTAGATTAGTTATCAATTTCAGGGCTTCCTGCTGACTTGGAATGTGCACATGAATCACCTTCCCCTCAGAGAGACCTGGGTATTCAGCCTTGTCAATTATGCAGAGGCCACGACACCTGCCCCAGGCCTGTCCCCTTATACGTGGGGCATGGGGGCCAGACAGTGGACTAAGGCAGGCCAGCCATGGGCTCCGCCAGCTCCTTGTCTACATCTCTCTCCTCAGGATCATGGCTAGGAAGCTAACTATGGAGCCAGAACCCCTGGGTCCAAACCCTAGGGTGTGTGACCTTGGACAAGGACCTTAACCCCTCTGCACCCAGGCTTCATGTCTGAGAGTAGAAATCAGCTACTCTCAGACAGTAGCTGAGAGAGTCAGCTACTGTCACCATTACCAACAGCTTCTCCCCTGATCTCCCACCCCAGCCCAGCCCAGCCCATCTCTTCCTGCACCTTGCTTCTGGACACCTGTGCCCTCAGCCCCATGGGCACCTGCTCACAGAGGCTTCTGGGTGAGGCCCCAGGGATGGCTGTGCTTCTTAGGGGCGTCTGGAAACCTGACCAGCCCTCAAGGCCCACAGGGCTGTGTCCTGGGGAGAGCAGCTTGGTTATCAGCCCCTGCAGAGGTGGAGGGCCTGACAGTTAGCTCCCATGCTGAGGGATGCCCCCCTCACTGCCATCTGGGAATGAGGACTCCAGAGTTGCCGAGCACCCGCCACATACCAGGTGGATTTCAGGAAGGGAAAGCAGGCTCCTTGTGTGGCACACCTGTTAAGTTCCAGGCCCCATCACAGGCACACCCCATTCCATCTGCCAGTGGCCCTGTTTATAACCTTCCACTGCTCAGATGGAAAGATGAAGGCTTGGGGCAGGGCGGGGGCTGTGGGCCCTGCTTTGCTGCTCAGCCCCGGGACATGAGCTTGCCCTGCTCCACACTCTGCTAGGCCTCTTTGACCCCTCCCGAGCTAGCCCCGTTTGGGCCCCAGAGTCTTTGCTGGAGAGAGGCAGGTCCCAGGTTCTGAGGAAGACCCAGTGGACCCACTGTCAATGTCTTCCTGCAACTTGCTTTGTCCCCACACCAAGTCCTTTGAAGGGAAAGAAACAAGAAACACCTTTCAGCCACCTAAGTTCTGATGGCTCTGAAATCTTCCTCTTGTTATCCCCACAGGGTATGTTCATCGAGGACCTCACTGGATGAGGGAGGATGCCATAATGTCCCTCACCTCTGTGTCCATGGAGCCGAGACACTAGCAGGAGGCCCGGCTCACAGGTCTGCTCTCAAGAGACCACACAGTGGCCCCAGGAGTCCCAGGAGGCCTGCAACCAGCTGCACAGTCAGGCCACCGGCAGTGCCCCTGCCCCTGGCAGCCTAGAGGCCCAAAGGCCTCCTGGCCAAGCTGTATTTCCTGAAAGCTGAGGTTCTACTGAGAGCCTCAAGGCACATGGCCACTTGTAGAAAGAGCAGGTTTCCACCCCAGGGAGGGTAGAGGGAGTGACTCTATGAAGCTTGTGATCCTAGTAGAGGAGGAAGAGGGGTGGCCTCCAACAGTGATCATTTGCTCAGCACCTGCTACTGTGTGCGGGCTCTGGGCTGGGTGTTTGGCTCTCCCAAAACATAAATGTCATGCAGGGAACCACATTCTCAGTACCCTGATCCCACAGCAGGTCTCCAGGTATTTGGTGACTCTCTGTGTTGCTACTGGGCTGTGAGCTCGGGGCCAGGGTGTCATATATCTTGTCCCAGCTGCAGCCCCTGTAATAGCACCTGGCACGTGTGAAGGTGCTCAGTAAATACCAGTGGGAACAGGGAGAGGAGGGAACCGTGGATGGGGTGAGCTCTGCTCAAAGAAGGGTGACTAAGGAAGGACACAGGGACACAGAGCAGAAGGGGGGAGGGCCAGGCCCTGAGCCTGGGGAACTCAGGGACGCATCTGCGGCTACGAGCCCCTGAGGCTGCATCAGAGACAGGATGAGACTCCGAAACTTCAGAAGGAGTCAGGAGTGGCAGTGGCCACAGGAAGGGAAATGTCTCATGGTGTCACTACTCAAGGACACCTGCCTGCCACTGTGACCACTTCCCTCCCCTACACCACCAGTCATCCATGGCCTCCCAGCACCAGTCTGATAAAGTGCACGTTCAAATCTTCTGTGATCCTGCCCCCACCTTACCTTCGCTCCCCTTGTCCCACAGTCCCCAGGCTTCAGGCCCAGCCAGACCATCCCTTGACCCCCCAGCCCACTGCTCTCTTCATGCTTCCCTGCCCTGCTCCCTCCCGCCTCACCTCCTAGCACACAAGTCCCCTTCCAGGCTCAGTTCAAGGGTCACCTCCTCCATGAAGCCTTCTCTGATTCCCTTGGGGCTGACTCATCTTATCCCTTCTCTGTTCCCACAACACCTATGTCCCTCTTAGAGAGCTGGTTTCATCCTCACCACTAGACCACGAGCTACTTGAGGCAACAGGAGATTTTATTCTTCTCTGCCTGATGCCTGGCACATGGCCTGGCACATAGTAGGCCATCAGAATGGGCAGCATAAATGAGTGAATGAACAAAGGACTATTACTAGCCTCCACGCACTTAGGGCCCACTACGTACCAGGCACCGTTTCATTTACTCCTCCTTACAACCCCTGTGGTGTGTACTGACATATGGCCATATTATGGATGGGGAAACTGAGGCTCAGGGAGGTTGGGTCACCTACCCAGGGTCATGCAGGGTGCAAGCTAAGGCAGCAGCACCCTTGCTGCTCACCTCCCTCTGATGCTTCTTTGGCCCTTCCTGAGCTGAGCCTGAGCTTCACAGCCACATCCAGGGCATCCCTGCCCATCCTGCACTCACTGGGGACCCACGATGGCTGCTTGGGCTGAAAGTCATGTAACAGACAGGCAACCTCCGCTCCAAAGCAACAGGAGGACCCACCGAGAGCCTGTGCCCAGAGGACCTCCCAGTCCCACTCAAAGGCCCCACTCTCTTCATCAGTAGAGACCCCGCATCCACGCAGACACAGGCAGTTTCCTCTCCTCAGTCCCAGGAATGTGGTTTATCAATCATGGGGACACAGTGACATAGGCCAGAGCATCAGGATCATGTATGTGTCTCTGAAGAGCAAGGGTCAGGGAGCCATTCAAATCTTAGAGATGCTGGGAGGGGAGGAAAAAACTCAGACAAAAAAGCAGAAGGAGCAAAGAGGAAATAGAGATATGCCAGGGAGATCAATCCACCACCCAGACATGAAAGAAATACGTTCAATTATATTTTATTGTGTTTCATTTGAATGTACACGTCGTACTTAGCTGCCTGCAAGCCTCGGATTACCCGGAGAGTACGCACAATGAAAGACAAGAGAATTAAAAATCACAGACAAAAATGCTCCTGCAGTTGGAATCCCTAAGAGAGAAACAAAAGCCAGACTTGATACAGAGAGGCTGCTTGGCACGGAGGCCCTCCCAGCACTGATGCCAGGTACCCACACACATGCCACCCTGATCTGGGTTGTCCTGATCAGCCAGAGACAAGAGTTCCAGGTTGTAGTCTTGAACCTGTCCCAATGTGCTGTGTGATTTAGGGAAACACACTTCCTTTCTCTGAGCCTCATTTCCCAAGAGAGAAATGAGATGCCTGGACTAGGTGCCCCTAACCACTGTGAAGGGTGCGGAGCAAGAAGAACCCTGGTGACAGCCCCTGGGAGTTGTGACCTCCCAACAGAGAGCCCTGTGTCCCTGTGTGGATCATGTGTGAAAGGGCATCTGACGAATGGGGCAGCCCTGCTAGGGGATGTAGGGGAACGGGTGTCTCAGGGCCTTCTCCCTCCCTCCTAGGCCCTCTGTTCCCGCCCCCCAGGAGCCCAGATCCCATGGGAGCTCTCTGCTGATCACCCATCCAAACCACTCTGAGGAAGAGCCCTGGGCATCCCCTCCCTGCAGCAGGATTGGCTGAGGAAGGGGAGGGACAGGGGCCTGGCTCCCCCAGGGCAGTGTCTATCTCCCTTTTGTAAGAAAATGGGCTTCAAATGGGCACTAAGAATCACCAAGGAGAGAGGATTTGGGAGGGAAAGAGGGGGCTTCCTGGAGCTGCTAGGATCCTGGCCAGTGATTCTGCAGAACTTCAGTCCCTAAAACCATGAACCATGCATGGGGATGGCGAAAGGAGGTGAGGTATGAGACAGAGAAGCTAAGGTCCTGCTACTGCTGGAGAGAGAAAGAGAAAGAGAGAGAGAGAGAGAGAGAGAGAGAGAAAGTGAAGGAGAAAAAAAGGGGAGAGAAAGAGAATACAAGAAAAAGGGCAGGCTCAAGCCCGCTTTCTGAAAAGTCCTGACACCAGCAATGAAGCTTCCTCTGCTGACAGGGGCAGAAGGAAGGAAGACTCCTGGCAGGGTCTGGGGGCACAGCCATGAGCTGAACACAGCCGTTTGGGATGGAACCTCCCCAAATCAGGCCTCAGTGAAAACACAATAGCAGCACACAAAACTCTAAAACCTCTTGTGGAGCTTTTATTTAACGCTCTCCACAAACGGCAAACCCAACATTTGTTGAGCGCTTGCTGTGTGCTCAATAAATGTCACCAAGCCAGTGTCTCAGTCTCCCATCTCCCACACCTGGCCACGCGTCCTTAGCTTCCTGAGGCTGCCCTTCAAGCAAGAGCAGGGTGCTGCCTCCTGCTGGGTACCCTGTGGGCCCTGCAAGACACCCTCTGCCCTGGCCGATGGTCCAGAGGATTCAGGAGGGGGCAGTTCTGGTGAGGACCTCAGGCTCTTCCACCATATTGCACAATGGGGCTCCTAATTTTCCCCATCAAAAACAGTATGTATTCTTTTGAAGGGAAGGGGAAAAAACCACTACATTTCAGAGAACTACAATTTCACTTAGAGGAAAAAGTGTCACTTAATATATGTCACTTTTTTAAATTAAATCGTGCTTTCGTTGTATTTTCCCAATTCCAGAAGCAGTCAACTGCGAAGACATGAACTTCAGCAGAGGAGAGAGGCATGAGTTGGTGAGATGGCAGTCAGTCTGTGCATCAAACCCAGCAAGTGTTTACAGGAGAGGCAGGCATGGGAAGAGGGAAGAGGTCAAGCTCACTGCGGGGCAACTTGCTTCTATTCTGGGACATCAGCTCTGTGCCTGTGTGTACACTGACCAAAGGGCTCCATGGCCCAGAGTCTGAACTCCTGGACAGACGCTTTGGGGAAACCCAGCAATCTTGTACTCCAGTCTCAGCTCTGCCATTGCCCAGCTAGGGGAGCTTGGTCATGAATAAGACCACGCCCTCTGAGCCTCAGTTATTCATCTTTGAAACAGGCATCATAATAGTGTCTTCCTCACTCTCCTTGGAAGGGTTAAATGAGATAAGCCTGAAAAGCCCTGAGATAGGTCCTGGCATATACAAACATACTGGCTTTTAATTCTGCATTCCCTTGGGATATTTTTTATATTTTCATATTTCTAAAAAAAAAGTGGAATATCAGAAGAATGAATGGACAAGGTACAGACAGAGAAAATATTTGCAAAAGGCATACAGTCCTTATAAAGGACTATTACCCAAAATATACAGAGAATTCTCAAAGCTCAACAGTAAAAAAACAAATAACCCATTTTAAAACATTGACCAAAGATCTCAACAGACACATCCCCAAAGGAGATACACAGAGGGCAAATGATCATATGAAAAGATGTTCCACATCATATACCATCAGGGAAATGCAAATTGAAACAATGAGATACCATGAGGCATCTATTAGTATGGCCAAAGTCTGGAACACACCAAATGCTTGCAAAAATGTGGAGCAAAAGGAACTCTCACTAACTGCTGGTGAGAATGCAAAATGGAAAGCAGTTTGGCAGTTTCCCTCAAAACTAAACATACTCTTAAAATCCAGTAATCGTGTTTCTCAGTATCTACTCAAAGAAGTTGAAAACTTGCATCCACACAAAAGCCTGCACATGGATGTTTACACCAGCTCTTTTCATAATTGCCAAAACTCAGAAGCAACTGAGATACCCTTCAGTAGGTGAATAAGCAAATAAACCATGGTACATCCAGACAATAGAATATCATCACTGCTAAAAAAAAAAAAAAAAAAAAAAAATGAGCTCTCAAGCCAAGAAAAGACATGCATACTATTACGTGAAGGAAGCCAATCCGTAAAGGCCGTGTACTGATGATTCCAACAATGTAACATTCTAGAAAAGGCAAAACTATGTAGATGGTGACAAGACCAGTGGTTGCCAGGGATTGGGGCAGAAGGAAAGATAATCAAGGAGGGCATAGGGGATTTTTAGGGCAATGAAACTGCTCTGGATGACTCTATAATGGTGGATATGTCATTACACATTTGTCTAAAGCCATAGACTGTACATCAAGATTGAGCCCTGCTGTGAATGGATGATAATAATGTGTCAATGTAAGTTCATCAATGGTAACAAATGTACCACTGTGGTGCAGGATGGTGGTCATTCTGGAGCCTATTCATAGGGTTGGGGCAGGGAGCCTATGGGATATCTCTACACCTTCTGTACATCTGTCCATTTTTTCTGGGAACCTAAAACTGCCCTAAAAAAAAAATCTATTTTTAAAAAATGGGGGAATATGTCTTATAACTGAAAAGTCCATTTCATGTGTTAATGTCTCTTGTTCACCAAAAAGCTATTACAAAATTGATCCATGATGTTTAGAGCTGCAGGATCTGAGACTTGAGGAGATGTAATGTTTTTCAGGAAGAACCACAATCTTCCTGAATGGCAGGAGTGTGAGTGGCACTCCTGTGGCTCACAGGTATTCACAGATTTGTAGGAACAGATCTCAGGGCCAGAGACTAATAGAGATTTGAGATATTTATTTTGTTCAGTCCTGCAGTGGGAAAGAGGGGAGCCAAGGTGGAGTAACAGGGTCTGGATTTACCTTCCCACTTGAACTAACCAAACAATCAAACAAAATAAATAAATAAGATAATAGTTTTCAAGACACTGAGCTGTAAGCAATGAACAGTGGTCCCTGAAAGACAGGGACCTAATGATGTGGGCCCGGGGTGCTCCAGCTTACAGTGGTGAGCATTTCACAATACAAGGAGGAAGAACCAGATAGAGCCAGCAGGCATCGTGAATTGGAGATGGAGCTGTAAGTTTCGGGAATAAGGCAGCTGGACTTATTCTCTCCTCCTGTAGAGGAGAGAGCTGCACAGAGGGAGAGCTCTGAGATCTATAGAGGACCCTCCTTGAATGTTCCCCTGAGTATCAATCAGCATGTATGCATGAAGAAAACACCTGAGACTGGGGTAGAATAATTCAAAAGGATAGGAGGGAGCAGGGCCCTGTGTTTGCACTGGGCTGGGAATAGAGTTCCTCCTATTACCTAGACTGAAAAATATCCTGATTTATCAGGCATTAGGTAGAATATTCAGAAGAATTGTGCCTCGGGAGTGGGGAAAATTAGCCCTGGGCTAAATTCTTCTCTGGTGCCACCTAACAATTCTAAAAAGAAAGATCAGAAAGGCTCAAACTGTTTCTAGGCAACTTAACTAGGTCCCAGAACAAAAATATCCTCCCAGCTACAAGGTAAAACTGAGAATGTCTAACATCCAATTAAAGATTGCAGGCATACAATGCAGGAAAATATGACCCATAATGAGGAGGAAAAATCAATCAATTAAAACCAACCCTGAATTAACAGAGATGTCAGAATTTGCAGATAAGGACATTAAAACTGCTACCAATATCCTATGCCTAATGCTCAAAAAGTTATGTAGAGACATGGAAAATATAAAAAAGAGCCACATCAAAGTTCTAGAGATGAAAACTACAGTGTCTGAGATGAAAAGTATACTGGATGAAATTAATAGTAGATTAGAATTTGGTAAAAAATAAATAAATAAATAAAATAATAATAACAATAATAATAATAATGAGCTTGAAAGCAAAGCAATAGAAACTATTCAAGAATTTTGTGCCTGAGTGTGGTGGCACACACCTGTAATCCCAGCACTGTGGGAGGCCAAGGAGGGTGGATTGCTTGAACTAAGGAGTTTAAGACAAGCCGGAGCAAGAACAAGACCCCATCTTTACTAAAAATAGAAAAACTAAGGCAAAAAAAAATCTCTTGAGCCCCATAGTTTGAGGTTGCTGCGAGCTATGATGATGCCATGCCATTATATCCAGGGCAACAGAGTGAGATTCCATCTAATAAAAAAAAAAATTGTTTTTGCAAATATGAGAAGAGCTTTGGTGAGCTATACTGTAATTTCAAGCAAACTTATATACAGGTAATTCGGATCCCCAAAGAGGAGAAGAAAAAAGGACTGGGAGCAGAAAGAAATACTTGAAGAAATAATAGCTGAAAATCTTCTAAATGTTATGAAATATTAAATGCAAACATCCAATAATCTCAACAAATTCTAAGAATAAGAAAAAGAAAACGATAACAAAGCACACTGTAATTTCTTAAAGTCAGTGATAAAGAAATCCTAAAAGCTGACAGAGAAAGGGAAATTTTAAGTGCAAAGGAACAAAGACAACAATGACAGCCTATTTCTTTTCAGAAATAGTGAGAGCAAAAAGACAGTAAGGCAACATTCTTAAAATATTGGAAAAAAAAATCTGTGCACCTCTAATTCTATAACCAGTAAAAATAGCTTTTGAAATGAAGGTGAAATAGAAATTTTTTCAGACATATAAAGACCCTCAATACAAGAATTGTTAAAAGTAGTTCTTCAGGCATAGGGAAAATGATACCAGGTGGAAATATGGATCTACACAAAAGAATAAAAAGCACCAGCAATGTAATGTTTTTCTTATTATTTAATTTTTTTTAAAGATTGTCGGGGTCCTGCCCCAGGGGCAGGGGCCACTAAGACCTGTGGAAACTGGCTGTGACTGACTGAAGAAATATAGACTTAGAAATGATGATAAAGAAAGAGACATGAGACATAGAGTAGAATTAAAAGTAGGAGCTCAGGGGTCCATTGCCCATTTGTGGGATTCCAGTAATGGCACCAAGTGTTTGCTCCATTCTGCTTTTATTGAAGTCCATTTGCCTGGAGGGTAAAATGAGGGAAGGAACAAGGACACCAGCAATTTCTCTGATTGTGCATATCAGGTCAAATTGTTATTTATTAACCTTAAGTGTAGCCTTCAGAAATCTGAAATCTGAGCCTTGTATTGTTGGGAGAGCCTCCCACTTGAGATCATATACATGGATTTCTAGAGAGGTATCAAATGCTGCTAGTTCCATGTGGAGTAAAATGCCACTGGCATTAATCTCCTCTGAGGAATCAGTAGGAGGGAGGAATTTTCCTCCCATCACCACCACAGAGGATCTTCCGCTGCAATAAGGGATATAAGCTCTTCTGCCCATATCTTAGAATAGGAGACCATGCACCAAGCTTGAGGAAATGGTCACCAGGTCTTGAGGGAGGCACTGGGTGCAGGACAATCTCCTAGCCAGCATGGAGATGTTTGGCTGCCTGGAGACAAGCCCTCAAGCAGCTGCAGGCATTAATCAGTTAAGATTGGTCACTCATTAGCAAGCAGGTGATATACATTGGACATTCGTGGTGCAGCAGGGTAGGAGTCGAACCCAGGGGGAAAGAGCACATAGTGACCATTAAGCAGGTAGTTCTTATGCATGGACCCCTGCATTACACCTGTTGTATAATGTTTCAATAAAAGGCTACATCAGAGGTTGCTCAGGGCTCCCCCTGGAATATGAGAAACCCCCCTCTTGCAGGCATTTGTACCTTCAATCTGTGGTCCTGGCTGGTTTTATTTGCTCAGCGACAGGGTGACCACAGTGGGCACTGACATCTTAGGGCTTGAGCTACTCCCTTGATCTCTCAGACAAATGCAAATCTCTACAATGGGTATCTGCTTTGCCTGTTTACTAGGCAGGAGATGACCCAGTTAATGTACCTTTCTAGGTCTTTGCCATAGTCTCTTCTATGGCCATTTTTCCTCAGAGTGCTCACAGACCCAGCAGGGGTGTTTGTAAGCTGTATTCCTATCAGGCTAGAATTTCAGAAAAGGAGGGAAGCTTGCTAGCAATGGCTGGCTTAAATGTAAACTAGCTGACTTTTCTTTGTTCCAACTCCCTCTGCTTAAATTTTAATTTTCCTCTTTTTCTGGGGGTGCTTTCCTTTGCCAAGAATGGAGTCTTCAATCCCCATTCTCCCTGCAAAAGATAATTAAAATACATACAAATGGTGAATATATTATTTTATATCCAGTGAAAATGTCTTTAAAAACACAATATCTTTTACAATAGCCCCAAGGAAAATTCAATATTCAGGTATAAATCTGATAAAACGTATATATTATCTATATACTGAAAACTATGAAATGCTGTTGAAAGGAAATTTTTAAAGACCTAACTGAATGGAAAGACATACCATGTTCATAGATTGGAAGACTCAGCAGAGTAAAGATGTTAATACAACCCAAGGTGACAATGCAATATCAATCAAAATTCAAGGAGAAAATATTTTGTATATATAGAGAAGTTGATCCAAGAATTTATATGAAAGGGCAAAAGAACTAGGGTATCTAGATAATTTTGAAAAGGAAGAACAAAGTTGGAGGAATTACACACCTTGATTTTAAGACTTAATATAAAGGTACAATAATTGAGACAATGTGGTACTGGCTAAGAGGTTGGACATATAAATTAATAGTAGAGAGTAAATAGTCTGGAAGTATACTCACACAAATATAACCATTTGATCTTTGGCAAAAATGCAAAAGAAATTTGATAGAGAAAGGTATAATAATTGGTAACCCATAAACAAACAAAAGAAAGTTGACCTAAATTTCACAAGATTAACTTAAAATAGGTCATGAATAAAGATATAAAAGATAAAGCATAAAATATATAAAACTTTTAGAATAAAATAGTCATGACTGAGGTTTAGGTTAAGACTTCTTAGAAAACTTTTTACCACAAAAAGCAGAGTCCATAAAAGAAAAAATAATAAATTGAAGCTCATCAAAATTTAAAACTTTTGTTTTGCCAAGGACTGCTAGGATAATGAAGAGATAACTACAGAATAGGAGAAAATATTTTCAAACAACCTATCCAACATTAGATTTATACACTGAGTAGGTAAGGAACTCTCAAAACTCAACAATAAGACAATAAATAACATGATTAAAATATGGGCAAAGAAATAGATCCACAAAAAATGCAACCAATTTATTTTTTATAAGGATACAAAAGTAATTTAGTGAAGGAAAAATAGCTCTTTCAACCAATGGTTGGGACAACTGAACATTCATAGGCAAAAAAATTAACCTCATGCTAAGTCTAATATCTTATACAAAATTATCTCAAGCTAGATCATGAATTTAAATGAAAAAATCTATAAAATGTTTAGATCAGGCTCAGCACCTGTGGCTCAACGGGCTAAGGCGCCAGCCATGTACACCTGAGCTGGCGGGTTCGAATCCAGCCCGGGCCCGCCAAACAACAATGACGGCTGCAACCAAAAATAAATGGCCGGGCGTTGTGGC
>CAUYRH010117461.1:0-15189 GCA_963574655.1 Perodicticus potto | reverse complement strand
GACCCGGGCCCTTGAGACTGACATGGTATTGACCAATCAGATTTGCGCGTGGAGCAGCCAGCAAGGCGCCAGTGTCTTCCCCACAGGTCCAGCCCTTTCGCAAGCTGGTTTCTCTATCCACCACAGCCACAGCATCAGCGCTGCCAGGGCCAAGGCAGTGGTTGTAGGGCTGCCTTGTCCTGCATCAATGCTTTGAGTTCTTAGTTTTCTTATCTGTAAAGATAGTGAGAAATATTTCTTTTCCTCAGAGGGTTTCAAGGTTCAAATGACATAGCATTTATTTATTAATTCACCTCATTTATTCGCTGAACAAGCGCCAACTGTTTTCTGTGCGTCACACGCTGTTCCAGGTGCCTCGGATATAGGGATGAACAACAGACTAAAATCTCTGCTCCATGGAGCTTCCATTTCAGCAGTGGAGGAAAGATGATCAGGTGTTGACAAGTGCTATGAAGAAAAATAAATATCTACAGAGGACAGAATTAACGAAAAACCTTTATAAACTGGACAGAACTGTACAAATTTAGGATTTTACTCTAAGGCTTAATTAATAGGATTAAACTCAAGGTTTTAAGGAGTATAAACCAGCATCAGAAATGTCTAGGATCTGAGTGTCTCTGGAATCCTAATTTTAGTATTCTCCTTTCTTTATCTTTGGAAAGTTCTTTTTCTTTTTTGCCTTAATTCTAATTCTGGAAAATGGGAGTAATCTCTTTTTTGTGGATTACTCAAGTTCTGTTTTGTTCTTAGGCTTGATGAAGGTGGAATCATGCTATCTTTATAAGTGCTATGTATGAAATATTAATCTTCAATAGTGGTTATACTCAGTTCATTTTATGTAATCTC
Organism: Perodicticus potto; assembly: GCA_963574655.1. Taxonomy (NCBI): domain Eukaryota; kingdom Metazoa; phylum Chordata; class Mammalia; order Primates; family Lorisidae; genus Perodicticus; species Perodicticus potto. The sequence continues at coordinate 14,343 of CAUYRH010117461.1, read as the reverse complement.
TTGACTAATGTTAAAAACACACTTCTCAAACATTTGTGAATATGCCTCTAAACGGAAGGCAAGTCTTTGAGTAGGAAAAATAGCACATCACTCCCTTCTTCCACTGGGGTGGACACAATTGAATTACAAAGTGAGGCTGGGAAGCCAGTTGCAGATTTTATTTTAACATAGAAACAGAGCAGTCTCATCTGAGAGGCTGACGACTACCAATTCCATCTAGGAAGATGGCTAAGCCCTAAGAGTTGCCCTTGGGCATTTAAGGTACCAGTTTCACAAAATCAATTAATTTAGATACTTATTCCATTAAGCTAAGCTATTTTAAAATGGAATTTTCTCTGTTAACATTTGATAGTAACAGTTCATTATCTCCCATTCTAAGATGCTTTAAATATGTTTTAGACAGACTCTAGTTACCACAAGGTAGCTTAACTTCAGAAATGTCTCCTCAGCTTGTTAGCAAGGATAAGACATTTTTTTTCTTGTCAATGGGTGGAAGCTGTAAACAACTCCTTTAGAGAAGTCTTTCTGGACTTGCTCCCTGGACTCAAAGAGTAAATGTTAAAAGAATTAATAAAGTATTTTATAAAAGGATGAGCCCTTAAAGGAAGGGTCAGTATAAAAACTGTGTTGTCACTTGAAAATGCCATGTTTTGCACTAGTAACCAATTATCATTGGTTCTAAATTGTCCTGAAAGCATAACAAATTCAGAAGGTTTTTCCTAAGTTTGTTTCTTTAAAAATTTTTGATTTATCAGACGTAAAGAAGACCTTTGTATTTTTATTCCCTAAAAAATTGCTAAGACAGCTAGACATTAGGATAGCATTAATATTATAAAACCGAAAATCCAATTTATAGTCTCAGCATGAGGTATTTTTTAAAATAATACTCATTATCATTTCTCTGTCTTCAGTCTATTCTGTGTTTTCTTAATAAAGTGATCTAAAGGTCAGAAGAAAATAAAGTTGTACCTGATACAAATATCAAACAGTAATTTAATAGGTATTTGAATATTTGCTGCAGCATTATTTTTCAAGTCCTAGTGTAAAAAAAATTACTTGTGTTGAAATGTAGGGTTTTCTCATGTTTGTGTGCATCATAATTTCTAGCATAAAACTCCACCTTTTGTAACTGAAGATTGTAATCAGATAATTCATTCCATTTCTCCTTTCTTATTTTTCCTACTTTTCTTCTCCAGTTCTAAATGGGTTGTGTATTTGTGCACCCGAGATGTGACAAACATGTTTTTTGACCTGATGAACGAAACTCCTTATTTGCATGAGAGAAATTCTCTCGAGCACGCTCTTTTTTTTTTTTGGCTCTATTTCCTTCCACTATCTTAACCACAGCTTCCCTCAACCCGTACTCCAATCTCATAATTGAAAAGAAAAAGAAAACATTGTTCTAGCTCATTCTGGCTTGAAATAGGCCTTTCAGCTGTATTTACAAAGAGTCATTTCCACGACAATATCAAAAGCCCTCACTTTCTAGTCCATGTTATAAAGAAAAAAATGTCACATTCATGTGACCCTTCAGACCCGTTTTTCCAAGGTGTGAGACTGATGTGAAATGAACCTAAAAAGAAAATGGTTGAGAAAAAAACCCAATAAACACAGTCTGGCTTTTCCTCCAGGGGTATTAGTGGGTTTTGTGTAACCCTCCAATCTGCTTGTATTTGTCCTCTGTCGACTATAAGAACTGTATAAAACATCTACATAAGATACTTGACACTTCTATTCTAGATTCTGTTGAAAGTCCAGACACATCATTCATAGAGGTAGCAGCACATTTCTAAAAGGTCAAAAATTCAAATACCTGCAGAATTTGCATTATTAATGTTTAATGTGCAGTCATGTCTGCTGTGTCTTTAAAACTAATGGAAGTCATTCTACAAAGGGAATTTCAGTATTTTCTGTAAGTCTAGAAACAGAAAACTATTTTTTATGGTGGGGTCTTTGAGTACGAATTCTGTTTCTGCTATTTTTCAAAACACTAAGTGAAGAGAGTGAAATGAAACATAAATATGTTACAGTTTCAAACATTTCACTTTTTGAAAAGCTGTTCTGTCTTTCAGATGGAATTTCAGTCTTTTTCTTATTTTGTGGTAAGGATTTTGGCTTTTAAATTGCGTAGCGGGTCTGACCCTCCAATGCCAGAACACGGTGGATGCACTTGGAATGAATGCGGTAATTGTCCTTATATATCTTTCTCAACAAAACACTCAGGAGAAAAAGTATGTGGGAAAAGGGGATTGTTTTTCCTCTCACTGTTTGGAAAATAAAAAGGTCTTTTGAATGCAGTTTCATAATAATTCATAATTATTTTTGTTTTCCCACCAATGCCAGCATAGAATGCTCTGGTGAGGTACAGAAATATTGACAAGAAGTCATCTGAAAACTGAATTCTGACCACCACTTAAAAAAAATTTCCTGCAGCCATCCTCCTTCCCTCAGATTCACAAAGAGCCTTTCAGAAAACTGAGCAGTGACACAGCAGCCAAGAATGAACTGATATTAGTAAAATAGTAATTATATGTAGGTATAATCTGAACTAGATTAATATAAACTCTAAAGCCAATGCACTAAAATAGCAATTAACTTTTGCATGCTTTTATAACCTCAACACGCATTTGTTTGTTGTGCAAATGATCTCATTTTCCAAAAGTCTGGGAAACTTTGGCCATACAAATATGTTGTAAGAGCAAGTAAAGTACTGTATTTAATCAGCAAAATTCCTTGGCTGATCCTATTTGTGTGACCTCGGGAGAGTTGAATTCTTGTGCCTCAGTTTCTCTCTTAAAATCATGGAATAAAGAGACCATTATTTAATGAGCACAAATGTTAAAAGGTTTCAAAGTTTTCCTTCTGTATCTGCAACGAGATGAGAATGAAAGTATGGTAGATGAAGAATACAGTATAAAATAAAAGATGCTGAAGTTGTCTCTTAGGTGAGCTGGTTAGTGACCAGGCTTTTTCCCTTACTTCCTGCTTGGACTGCAAATTCTACGAAATGTTTTTTTATTTCAGTGTCATGTTCCATCTTGTTGCTGCTGCCTTGCCACAATTTTCAATTTTTGAGTTTACATTATATATAATATCGCATATATGACTTTTAAAATATCCTGGAGTACTTGGTCCATAGTTACAGTAGGTACTTAATAGAATGAATAGTCAATTATTTTACTTCTGTGTTGAATATAAGATGTGTTTATGTTGTAAATATTTTCCTCGAAGTATTTGAATTTGCCTTGTGTTCAGAAAAGGAGGCCATTTTATTGGAGAAAGTGTGCTTGGTGGAGTGATCTAGGCTGTGAAGGTGAGTATTCTAATTTTGGCTTTACTTAATATCCTTGGGTCAGTTATTTAACCTTTCTGACCCTCATATTTCTCATGTGAAAACTGGAAGTCATAATGCACAATTTCTGGCTTTGTTAGAAGACAAATAAATGAGGTGGAAAAAATGTGCCTAGTATAGTGTTTAGCGTACAAATTATTTTATTGTTTGCTATTCTTAATAGAGGCAAAATACTGTATAATCTTGTTTAAACCCTTCTTTGAAGGTTTTTTTAATTGAATTGATTACATGGAGTGATCAATTGTTCTGTTTTATGGAGATTAAAGTGGTGATATTTTTATCTTCTACTTCAAGCATCTGTTTGACTTTTACCAGAATATTTGGGCAGTGGAAATTTTGGACATGAGTCCAAAAACTCATGTGGAAAAGAAACATAACCTACATTATTTTTCTGCATCTTAATTTTAGCTCAAATTCTCATTCTGCTGTTTGAGCTTCCACTCTTCTTTCCAGTTATATAAAGGTTTGGGGGCACAGGAACAAGAGTGGAAAATTCCTCTCTAGTCACTGGTATTTACTGGTTACTTCTGGGAATTCTTGGACAAATACCAGAAAACTCCATTCACTTTACAGGTTCTGAATTGATTGGCTATTTCCAAGGGCAATGCATGAAAGGTAAAGAATTTTAATAAAACTGATAATCAGAACAATTTTTATAGCAACACTGTTTTATTTTCTATTTAAAATAAAGTTAAATAAAATTCAGATATTATCGACATTATTTTTCTGATGAGTTGCTAATGGGGTTTCATTTTTCTTTCTTTGGTCTAACCAGTGAAGGTAACGTTTTCCCTATCCACCTTGTCTTTGAGAAATGGACAAAAAGAAGTTCACTCAGGGTCGAGCTCAAAGAATCTCACTTTTGAAAGTGAGGTGAGCTGCCTTCCTCTTTCATATCTGAAATGACTGACAGGGATGACATCTAATTGGAATGTTGCCTTTCTCATTGTTGGCAAGCATCCACTACTTTCCAGTGAAATATTGCAAAGTAGCAAGCCATGGTAGCCGGCCTCTGAGACGGTGCCTATAGAGCCTGACTGTCTAGTATTCTTGATCTTGTATAATCCCCTCCTGGAATCAGTAGGCTTGACCTTGTGACCTGTAGAATGTTGGGGGACATGGTAGTGTACAGCTTCTGAAGCTTGCTCAGAAAAGACCACATGACTTCTGCCTCATCTTCCCTTGAATCTCTTCCCTGGGGGACTCCAGCCATCTTGTTGTAAGGATCCTCAAGCACCTCCATGAGAGGACCTGAGCCCTTCTGTAAACAGCCGGGCTGAACTTCCAAGGCAGGTGGATGAATCGTCTTTGAAGCAGATCTTTCAGACACAGTCAAACCTTCAGATGACCGTAGTCTCAGCTGACAACTTGACTTATAAGAAAGATTGGGCTAAAATGACATAGCTCACCACTCCCAAATTTTTGATCCACAGAAAATGTGTGAGTGAGACAGTAAATAATTATTATAATTTTGAACTAGTAAGTTTTTGGATGACTTATTATACAGAAATAGATAGCTAATGTACAAGCATATAAAAGTTCTTATGAATAGATGCAACATCTTGGTCAATAATCCTCTACATTTTTCCCTGTTTGTAATATATACAAATTACCTTTTAGAAATGATAGGGCCAAATTTTCATGGTCCTACACTCTCCAAATGACTGTCCATTTTTGCCAAGTTCACCTTTTTTTCCAAAAGAAAGATTAACATGTATCTAATGACCAAGAATTTTTACTCTTGGTCTTGTTGAGGCAAGACAGCTCGGGATTCTCCTGGCTGTGCTTACAAAGCTCACTCAGCTCCTTCATCTGACTCTCTTAATCTTGTGCCAGTCTTAGTGAAGGCAGGTGGGGCTCAGGAAAATTTTTGCTGTTTTTGTGCCAACCTCTGGGAAAGAGAGCCTGAGAGACCCTCTCCCTTCTGTATTCTCACCTGCTTAGGCTTCCCACAGTCAAGCCTTCTCTCCAGGAGAGGAGCCCTTAGGGGCTGATGTCTCTGCCAAATATTATCACTAACCAGGAGACCTATCCCTAGTCTTCTTTTGTGTGTGTGCATCTGTGTATGTGCGCATGTGTGTGTACATATGTGGGTATGTGCATGTGTGCATGTATGTGTGTGTATGTGTATTTAGGTGTAGGTGTGTATGTGCATGTGTGTGTGTGTGTGTGTTGGGAGAGATAGAGGGTGTGGAGATGAGGGATGTGCAATCTTTCTCTCCCACGTTTCTTCTAAATATTTTGTCTCTCACTTGGATATTTTCTATTCAAGTTATTTAAATTCTTAGACATTTGAAAACCAAAGCCAGAAAGACTCTTAGATTTTTCTGCTTTCTATCTTATCTCTTCCCTCTCCTTAGGCACCTCTGTGAATGAGAGGGAACAGCTTAAACACTAGGAGAAAAAAAGGAACATATGTTAATTTCTCAAAGATATTATCCCCCCCCCATGACAATGCAAACACAGGAATCAAGGTTTACCCTGATTTTACCCTAAAATTACATGTGAATAGAAGTTATCTCAATGTGGGAGTGAGCATCAGGAATAAAATTTAAGGAAAACCTAGAGATTTCTGTGTGTCCTATGTATTTTGGAAAACCTGTAACATCCATTCGTACAACTCCCTCCCCAATAGAAAGTCTCACAGTAGTAGAATTTCAATGCATTTTAATATAATAATGACTGTCCAGTTGCTCTAAACATTTCATCTATGTAGACAAACGAGGGCCAGTGCTATTGCTGCACACAGACCAGGGGTCCCGGGCATGAGAGTCACCCAGAGGCCTGTCAAAAATGCAGGTGTCCAGGCTCCACCACCATATTCTGATTCAGAATCAATTTCTTCTGTTTCATTTAAGGCTGTGGCCACTGTTATTTACCTATCAAATAATAGGTTAATCTTTTCACAAGATGATTATGTTGAGTCTGGAATTAATAGTAAAATCTGGAGAGAATGATAATGAGTAACTGGAGAATTTTGTCTTTTGGGAGTTTGTACAGCACTAAGCAATTTGCAAACCACTATTGAATTATGAGACTGACGCACTGTGAGTTGCACTGAGAGGGCTGCCAAGTACTGTCAGAGGACAAGGCCAGCACAGAGGAACTGGAGCCAGGGTGAGGGCGAGACGTGGAATTCTGATGACACCGGCTTATCAGTCTGAGCCTATATACTCTGGGACTATTATACAAAAAAAAATGCCTTTTGTGATTAAGCCACTTTGATTGGATTTTCTGACACCTTAAACTGCTACAGTCCCAACTGATAACAGTTCTCCAGAGAAAGATGTGGATGGGGCAGGGGAGTACAAACAGTTGCCAACTCTTCTGCCGTTGTCCTCTGCAGGGAGCCATCTCTGTCCCGTTGCATGCTCCCAGTGGCCTCCGTTTGAGGGAGCCATAACATGAGAGGTGCTGCCTCCTTCCAGATCTCTGCAAGAAGGCGGCCTGCAGGGAAAGTGATAGTGAAATGCTGGAGAATGCGTGGGGCTTTGTCCTTGAGTCCCACTTCCCAGAAGTGGGCAGGCCTGGTTCTCTGGATTCATTGTGTTGAATATCCATTAATCTTTAAGGGTTCCGATATCTTCTCTTTCCAGATAACTCCAGAAGCACTTAATTTGGCTGTACTAAAATAGTATTTAGAATATATATTCCTTAATTAAACATAGGCTTCATCATCATATAGTGATGCATAACTTAAGTCATTTAAGCAAATGTCAAATTATTTTTATTGTAACTTATTCTATTACAATACTCATTTTGCTGAGTCAACTCATGTTTGATGCGGTGTACTGCTCTATAAAATGTTCAGCTAGCTATAGCTTTTTAAAAATTGGGAAATACTTAACTCTATCTCTGTGCACCGACTTGGCCCAAGTCTTTTCCACTGCCTTTGTGTTTATTTCATTTCTGTATATAGCTCCTTTGTACACTCACCAGCTTGGTTGTCATGGTGGTTTGAAGAAAACCTGGAGAATAAAATCGGTTTCTTGTTCTCACTTTAAAATTTTCCAGCTTGCTTCCTTAATGTAGCTCACCTCAGGGATCATTTTAGCAGTTTTGTCACAGAATTCTATGAACCCTGTGGCTTGACTAGCATAGGTTCAGCTCAACCAGGTCTCACTTTAATGCCTGGGAAGTTAATTCGTTTTTCCCCTATCATAGAAGGGGCACATGTTGCTGTGTAAGAAAGAAATTGCCACTCTGGAAAGTTTCCCTTTGCAGAATCTAATACAAGCATTTATGTGGATCCTGAAAATATGTTATCTTGGAACATTTTTGCAAGTGACCAAACCTAAGCAATATGTTCATATAAAATCTTCTCATTTAAAACAACTAAGTCATCCACCAAGACTGCAAGCAGTTCATGGACCATTTCTAGCATCAGGATGTGGAAGGGTCACCCCACACTCTACAAGGTAGAAGAAGGGGAACAGTTGTGTGCAGCTGTCAGCATGGACACCTTCTCCCCTGAAGTTATTTTAACCCTATATTGAAATGCATCTTATTTCAGGAACAGAGAGAGAGCAAGGCATATAACACTTGTCTGCTTGTGTCACCTTACTGAGGCTGCTGGGCACAGAAGCATCTCCAGAGGAAAATTTCATTAGTTGATGGGGAAACATCCTCCATTGTTATGTTTCTCTATTTGTGGAACATTCACTACAAAGGGGAAAGATACTTCCCTGTGTCTATTACCATGGAGAATGCTGAAACAAACAAACTAAAGATAGAAATTGTCAATAAGACGCTCAAATGCCTAATGGATGTAACTTTTTTTCCAGGAAGAAAAAGAATTGTCGTCTCGAATAGGTACATTTAACCTGATAGTGCTTTTTAAATCTCTCTTTTGAATTGAGTGCCCCCATGGAGATGTAGTAAAAATGAACTACTGCTTTTGTGCCTGAGTAGGATAAGCTGATTTTGGAAGGCAGCGTGAGTGACGCTGGTCCCTGTCACCCTGTTTAGAAGGTGATGGAAAGCGTGGCACAAGGCAACACTCTGAACCAAGGGACTGTGAGGGCTTCATACCTTGGCGTGACCTACTTCCTTCATAAATGGGATTTGATAATGACATTGACCCTGGTAAAGATAAGTGTTTGATTCACTGATCTGAAGACTAGTAGGTTAGTTCTGCCCAACAGAATCACAGTGTATCAAATCTTTACTAACCCTATTCATCTCTGAGCATTGTAGTTTAAAAAACCAAAATATGCTAATATTAAGCTAAGAGATTCATTCACCTAAAGATAATGTCTTTCAGACAAGATAACATTTTATTTACAATGGCTCCTACTTGCCAAACATCATGGGAACTGGTAAAAAAGTAAAGCTTCCATGAAACCAGAACAACAAAAAGTCCTGTGAGTAATGCCACGTAAAGCAGGATGGTAGTTTTAAAATATTATAATAAAAATGGAAAAAACGCTCCAAATATATGTATATGCAATAAGATGTCCAATTTTGGATACAATGAGGCATATTATGGATGTGTGAGGACACACAAAAACACAAAGTAAAATGATAAAAGAACTGTAAGTGTTAACAACGGTTATGTCTAACTAGTGGTATTGATACCGGAACTTCATTTTCTCTCCTGGCTGGCTGGCCAAATATGAAACTGGAGTTTCAGGTTCTTGGGTGATTCGAAGTATGAATCGAAGGACCACAGAGCAGTGGATTTATTCACAGAAACAAATACAAAAATTTACAAAAACTAAAGGTCCTGGCAGAGAGAACCCAGGAGGGGAACAAGCTCTCCTGCTCCCTCTTTGAGGTCTGTCCTCGGCCTCTCTGCTCAGGGGTTTATATAGCGGCAGGAGGTTGTTTTGCAGAACTCAATGTTGACTTTTAGGGCATGATCTTCCTCAGTTACAGCCAGCTGTCCAGTGAACTGCTCAGGCCTTGGAAAAACTTACATGAAATTCACCAGTCAGAAGTCCACAGGGAGGAGACAGCAAGGTGCCAGTGTCTCCCACACAGGTGTCCGGCCCTTCCAGCTGGTTCCTCCAGCAGTGGCAGCATCAACACCGCCAGGACTAAGGCGGCAGGTCATGGTGCCACTTTGTCCTGCATCAGTATTTTAAAGATTTTAAATCTTTTTACTTTACTATATTTTTCAAATGTTCTACTACGAACAGTTGTTACCTTTATCATTAGAAGAAAAGTAAATGTTATAAAATACTTGAAGTTTTACACAATGTTTTCAATAGTTTTCCTACTTAAGAGGAGCCATATCGTTTCAAGTATAAAACTAGCCAACACGCAAAACTTTAATTGGGTTGCAGTTTCCACATTATAACATTTTCTGCTGCAGAGTTGCTGCATTTTCAGGTCTGATTAGATCTGCTTTTATTTCTCTATTCCATGGTTTTCCTACTAGACATAGTGCAGTGTCATTGCGTTTGCTGATATCTTCCACTCTTCTCACTGAAAACTGATGCCTGCAGCTCCCTTTAAAATGAATTATAAAACCTTTTCTCTTCAGAAGGCTTTTCTGATAAAACTTATCTTAGTTTTGATTACTTTTTTCAAATATTCATCTTCTGTCTATTAAATGTATAAGATTTTACTTTATGGTTATTGCTGTATTGTTTCATTATTCTTCATAAATGATTTTCTATTACAGCATCCTTCTAGATCTTTGCTATAGTATTTTTGTTTCCCACAAAACAATTAGAAGAGTGAATCTACAGAAATCGTGAGGCTGAAAGTAATAGCAGGTGGACTGAGAATCCCATGAGAAAAACTGAGCAGAGGTCCTCAGGGGAAACTCTGCCTCTTGGCTGCTGCTTGAGGTAACTCTCCACTGAGGTCTGCCGAGCAGTGTTGGTCACACCAACTGCTGCATTGCTGTGGGTCCTGCGCCCAAAGTGGGGGCCCTTCCACCTTCAGGCCATGTGTGGCCTTCTAGGTCATTGAGTGTGCCCTCTTAACTGAATCAAAATTTTACGGAACAAATTCTAGATTTATTTAAAATATATATGTATATATGATGAACAAAAATGTATTAATACAAATAAAATGTTTATGAAAATAGAAGGCTGAGAGTTTCCTACCTCCCACCCCCGGCTACCTATTCCTCAGCTCACTCCATGGACAGGTTTTTGGAGACTCCCAGATGCTGCTCCGCCTTTGCATTTCATGGCAGCTTGCTGACCACCCTCTCGGGCCCTAACCGACGCCTTTCTATTGGTCCTCTACATTAGATGGTGTTTGGTAATTGGGTTTGTGTTATTCTGAATGATTTTTATGCTTTCTAGTGTCAGTTCTAAAATCACAAAGTTGTGAAACGAGAGGATATTTTCACTGTGAACCATTACTTATGTTCACTCACAAGGACTTTAAAACATGGGCCAGAAGTCAGTTTCTTTTTACATATTTAAGCAGCTTTCTTTTCCAGTAGGTTCTTTCCTCACTTCCCCACTGAAGGCATTTGACAAAGGGTCAGCATCACTTGGAAAGCTGTGGGCAGGCACTTAATATGACTGGTGCTCGTTCTTTCCTGGAGAGTTAGTTTCTGCAAGGGAAATTCAGGGAACAATTTCTTTATAGGACAGAATAAATCGAGGGGTAATTTGGAGATAGGGAAGGAAGCTACCTGGTAGACAATTCCTTATTCCTCCTCTGAGTAAAGTTTTTCTCCACACCCACTGTGCTTCTGTCTGTGGGCTTCACTACTGCGGCATGCTGCTCCCCACGAGGGAGACAACTGGGGTGATGCCAGCCTTCTCCTCACTGTCTTAGACTCTAAACAGGACGGTAATCTCAACGAGCAGGAATTAGAAATGTGTCTTTTGCCAGTGACAGAAGAGCCACAGGAGGACTTGGCCCAGGTAATCCAGACTGGGTTCTTGTTTTGTTTTGTTTTATTCTGTTTTCTCCCTTTTCTTCTCTTTTTTATATATTTATACATACTTTTTTTTTAATTGTAGAAGATACTATTTTTTGCTTTTTTTAATTGGAGGGTACAAAGAACTAGGTTACAATGTTTGCATTTTTTAAGGTAAAATCCCTCTTATAATTGTATCCCACCCCCAAGAGGTGTGCCATATACCATAACATTGTGCCCATTAAGTTGGAGCATCCCCCATCTGCCTCCCTCCTCTCCTGCACCCACACCCTCATTCCCCCACTCCCCATCTTGAAGGGAGTATTCCTCTTACGTAGGCGTGTAATAGATCGCCTACTGGCTTCATATTAGAATTGAGTACATTGAATTCTTGCTTCTCCATTCTTCTGATACTTTACTAAGAAGAATGTTTTCCCTTTTTCTTAAATAGTGGTATGGTTGTGCCTAGCTTTCAAGTTTTTAAAATCTTAGTAGAGTAAAGAAAACTTTTCTTCTTATTTTATTATGGATCTCACTTAAGACTTCGGAGGGCTGTGGGCAGAGTAGTTTTCTAACTTTTGAGCAAGTTAAAAATTACTGGAGTTCATCTCCTATGGCCCTTTCTGTGGTGAGCACACCTGCGCTCTCACAGAACAGAGAAATGTAGAAGCCTCTAATGATTCACAGTCATTTTACTACCAAACTCTACAATATCCAACTCTGTTGCCAGGTGGTATCCACTTGATGCTAGATAGATATCTTGCTGAGTGTTAAGCACATGCACACAGCCTGTTTGCAGAATGAATCGTACACAGCTCATCCTGGACTTGTTTGGAAACCAGGCTTCTTCTATGTTAATGATGCAAAACCTGTAAGTCTCCATTTACAAAAAAGGACATAAGCATGACAGGGGCTTGGGCTCAGAATATCGCTCTTCTTCTCTTTTGGCTCTAAATTTGGCCTTTGACTTGCTACTTGATGAGAACTGCCCATACCTGAGTGATGTAGAGTGGCCCTGCTAGGCAATCCATTAAATCAACCTTCCTTTCAAAGTGCTGTTTGGCAGTCATTAACATGGGGTAAGGGTCACATGGTCACCTGGATGACAGGGACCAGACTGTGGATGCAGGAAGGGCATGTGACTTCATTTCTCATTATTAAGGTAGGTGTACCTCCTTCTATGGATTGCTGTGAGTTCCAAACAGTTACTTGTAGTACATGGTAAAATTTGGCTGCTATTATTAATTTTGTCATTTGGGAATACTAATGTCCCTCTTTTTTCGTTCTTTCTTTTTTTTTTTTTTTAGTATCTAAGGAAAAATTTAAACTGCACCTGACAAATACACAGGCTTTGGGAAACTATGGTTTGAAAGACTTAAGTCTGTAAGTAAACTTTTACAAAGCTTGTAATTGACATTAAAACAAATAACAGTTAAAGTGTCAGAATACTTGATTAAGAGTTTAAAGCACAACTTCAGTCACAGAGATTTGTGAAAAATATGAAGCTCTCAAAACCTAAGTTAGCGGTGTGTGTGTTAAAAATTAAAGAGAGAGCAAAGGGATTCTCAATTTCTAGAAAGGCCTATTAATTTTTTAATTGATTCACTAGCTCAGTCTGGGATCAAAGTCAACAAAGCAGCAAAACAGAAGGCAGTGAAAAAAGACAGAAATACTTGAATAATGTCACCGTCAGTGGTTAGCTGTGCCCCAGTTAGAATGGTTGGGGGAGCTACTCACCCCACTGGACAACATCAAAATCCCCTCCTCTTTGGTGAAGTTGTCCTTCCTGCCTGCCCTGCCTATGTCGCTGCTTCTGGCCGTGGCTCTGCGGGACACAGCGCTCCATAAAGGCCCTTGTGCCGGTAGCACGGGAGAAAGACCCCAATAGGAAGTAATGTTTATCACCAACTGTTCACACACAGTCATAGCCTGTGTTTTAACAGAACATTTGCCTAAGTAGCACTGTGCTTTGTAATTTCAATACTACATTATTTTTATTTTATTTTTGTGATATGTTGACAAGTTATAGTTTTATACATTTATTGGGTACAAAAAGATATGATAATTTTTTAATACAGTGTGAAATGGTTAATTCAAGTTGATTAACATATACATCACCTCAAATATTCAACACTTTTAATGATGTGAACATTTAAGATTGACTCTCTTAGAAATACTACAATGTATGGCACTCATTTATCGGCTGTGTTCACCACACTGTGCAATAGACCTAAGCAAGAGTCAGCCTCACCTGCTGCCTGTTTCTACTGTCTCACCGAGGCTTCGTATCCTCTGATGGTTATCGCCCTGTTTCCTCCAACCCGCCTTCCTGGCAGTCACCATTCTACTGTCAATTTCTATGAGTTCAAATGTTTTAGATTCCACACATAGATGAGAACATGCTGTGTTGGTGTGTTTGGCTTATTACTATTATTTAATGTTATTGGCTTATTATTATTATCTAATGTTCTCCAATTCTGTCAGTTTTGTTTCAGATGGTAGCATTTCTTCTCTTCTTATGGCTGGCAATCCTTTGATGGACACTTAGATTGAGTCTGTAACTTGGCCATCGTGAGGAATGTCACAGTGAAACTAAGAGTACAGACATCTCTTCAACATGCTGATTAGAGACCTTTCCAGTAAATATCCAGAAGTGGGACTGCTGGATGATACAATAATTCTATTTTCTAGGGGCGGTTGTGTTTTTTGTTTTTAAGAGACAGAGTCTCACTCTGTTACCCAGGCTGACGTAGTGCTGTGGCATAATCATAGCTCACTGTACACAAGCCCCGGGCTCCAGACATCCTCCTTGTCTCAGCCTCTCAAGAATACTAGGATTACAGGTGTGAGCCACTGTGCCTGGCCTATTTTCAGTTTTTTTAAGAATGTCTGTACTGTTTTCCATAATTGCTGTACTAATTTACATTTCCATTAAAATTGCATAAAGCTTCAGTAACATTTTTACCAATACTGATTTTTCATCTTTTTGATAACATGTTGCCATTCTAACAGGTATGATGTGATAATTCATTTGGTTTTAATCTGCATTTCTCCAGTGATTAGGGATGTTGGGCACTTTTTCTATACATCTGTTAGCCATTCATGCCTTCTTTTGAGAAATATCTTTCAGATCCCATGGCTATTTCTTAATCAAATTATT
>CAUYRH010117460.1:0-38041 GCA_963574655.1 Perodicticus potto | reverse complement strand
ATTTTTGGAATGAAACAATAATGAAGATACAAATTATCAGAACCTCTGGGATACCACAAAGGCAGTTCTTTGAGGGAAATTTATAGCACTGCAAGCCTTCCTCAAAAGAATGGAAAGAGAGGAAGTTAACAGCTTAATGGGACTTCTCAAGCAGTTGGAACAGGAAGAACATTTCAATCCAAAAACCAACAGAAGAAAATAAATAACCAAAACTAGAGCAGAATTAAATGAAATTGAAAACAAAATGATTATAGAACAGATTAATAAATCAGTTGTTTTTTTGAAAAAGTCAATAAAATAGATAAAACTTTGGCTAATCTAACCAGGAAAAAAAGAGTAAAATCTCTAATTTCATCAATCAGAAATGGCAAAGACAAAATAACAACATACTCTTCAAAAATTCAAAAAATCCTTAATGAGTATTATAAGAAACTCTATCTCTGAAATACAAAAATGTGAAGGAAATAAACCAATAATGGGAAGCACGCCACCCTCCCAGACTTAGCCAGAATGAAGTGGAAATGTTGAACAGGCCTATATCAAGTTGTGAAATAGCATCAACTATAAAAAAATCTCCCTAAAAAGAAAAGCCTGGGACCAGATGGCTTCATCTCAGAATTCTACCCAAACTTTAAAGAGGAACTAATACCTATATTACTTACCCTTTTCCAAAATACAGAAAAAAAAGGAATACTACCCAACACATTCTATGAAGCAAACATCACATTGATCCCCAAACCAGGAAAAGACCCAACAAGAAAAGAAAATTATAGACCAACCTCACTAATGAATATCAATGCAAAAATATTCAACAAGATCCTGGCAAACAGAATCCAGCAACAAATCAAACAAATTATACACCATGACCAAGTGGTTTTTATCCCAGGGTCTCAAAGCTGGGATAAAGCCCATATTATCCAATGTATGTAAATCTATAAATATAATTCATCACATAAACAAATTAAAAAGCAAAGACCATATGATTCTCTCAATTGATACAGAAAAAGCTTTTGATAATATCCAGCATCCTTTCATGATCAGAACACTTAAGAAAATGGGTATAGAAGGAACATTTATTAAACTGATAAAGGCCATCTACAGCAAACCCACAGCCAATATCATATTGAATGGAGTTAAATTAAAATCATTTCCACTCAGATCAGGAACGACGCAAGGTTGCCCATTGTCTCCACTGATTTTCAACATTGTAATGGAAGTCTTAGCCACCACAATTAGGCAAGAAAAGGTGATCAAAGGTATCCATATAGGGTCAGAGGACATCAAACTTCCACTCTTCGCAGATGATATGATTGTATATCTGGAAAACCCCAGGGATTCTACTACAAAACTCTTAGAAGTGATCAAGGAATACAGCAGCATTCTAGCTTACAAATTCAACACTCTTAAGTCTGTAGCCTTTATATATACCAACAATAGTCATGCTGAAAAAATAGTCAAGGACTCTCTTCCATTCACATTAGTGCAAAAGAAGATGAAATATTTGGGAGTTTACCTAACAAAGGATGTGAAAGATCTCTATAAAGAGAACTATAAAATTCTGAGAAAAAAAATAGCTGAAGATGTTAACAAATGGAAAAACATACCATGCTCATGGCTGGGAAGAATCGACATTGTTAAAATGCCCATATTATCCAAAGCAATATACAATTTCAATGCAATCCCTATTAAAGCTCCACGGTCATACTTTAAAGATCTCGAAAAAATACTTTGTTTTATATGGAATCAGAAAAAACCTCGAATAGCCAAGACATTATTCAGAAATGAAAACAAAGCAGGAAGAATCATACTACCAGACCTTAGATTATACTATAAATCTATAGTGATCAAAACTGCATGGCACTGGCAAAAAAAACAGTGAGGTAGATATATGGAACAGAATAAAGAATGAAGAGATGAACCCAGCTACTTACTGTTATTTGATCTTTGATAAGCCAATTTAAAACATTCAGTGCGGAAAAGAGTCCCTATTTAACAAATGGTGCTTGGTGAACTGGCTGGTGACCTGTAGAAGACTGAACCTGGACCCACGCCTTTCACCAGTAACTAAGATAGACTCACACTGGATTAAAGATTTAAACTTAAGACCTAAAAGTATAAAAATACTAGAAGAAAGTGCAGGAAATGAATAAATCAGCCTGTTCAAATATTTTATGAGGAAGACCCCGGATAATTGAAGCAACACCAAAAACACATTACTGGGATCTGATCAAACTAAAAAGCTTCTGCACAGCCAAAAACACAGTAGTAAAGTGAGCAGATATGCCTCATAATGGGAGAAGATATTTGCAGGTAATGTCTCTGACAAAAGTTTAATAACTAGAATCAACAGAGAACTCAAATGTATTAGCAAGAAAAGAACAAGTGATCCCATCTCAGGGTGGGCAAGGGACTTGAAGAGAAACTTCTCTGAAGAAGACAGGTGCATGGCCTATAGACACATGAAAAAATGCTCATCATTCTTAATCTTCAGAGAAATGCAAATCAAAACCACTTTGAGATATCATTAACACCAGTAAGATTAGCCCACATCACAACAAAACCAGAGATGTTGGCGTGGATGTGGAGAAAAGGGAACACTTCTACACTGCTGGTGGGAATGCAAACTAAAACATTCCTTTTGGAAAGATGTTTTAAGATCACTTAGGTATCTAAAAATAGACCTGCCATTCGATCCTTCAATTCCTCTGATAGGTATATATACAGAAGACCAAAAATCACATTATAACAAAGATATTTGCATCAGAATGTTTATTGCAGACCATTTCATAATTGCTAAATCATGGAAGAAGCCCAAGTGCCCATCAACCCATGAACAGATTAATAAATTGTGTTATATGTACACCATGGAATATTATGCAGCCTTAAAAAAAGATGGAGACTTTAACCTCTTTCATGTTTACATGGATGGAGCTAGAACATACTCTTCTCAGCAAAGTATCTCAAGAATGGAAGAAAAAGTATCCAATGTACTCAGCCCTACTATGAAACCAATTTATAGCTTTCATATGAAAGCTATAACAAAATTATAGCCCAAGAAGAAGGGGAAAGAGGAGAGGGAAGGGAGGGGAGGGGGTAGGATGGGTGGAGAGAGGATAATTGGTGGGACCACACCTATGGTGCATTTTACAAGGGTACATGTTAAATTCATTAAGTGTAGAATATAAATGTCTGAACACAATAACTAAAAGAATGTGGTGAAGGCTATGTTAACCAGTTTGATCAAAATATTTCAAATGGTATATAAAATCAGCACATTATAACCCATGATTGCATTAATGTTCACAGCTATGATTTAATTAAAACAACAACAGATAACCCTTTCTGCTCCCATATTTTAATTTTAAAATGACACTTTCTTTCTACAAACTTTATATGTGCACCTCAACAAAAAAAAGAAGTGGTGTCCCGTTGTCCAGGTACAGTAACATGTTCTCACCTGGGGCTGGTACTGTGTTATACAAGGGAATCTGGGTCTATCCTCAATGCGCTACAACCCCTACAAAAAGACAGCTGATAGTTTCAGAGCACAGTACCTGGAGAAAAGTTAGAATCTCCAGCACAGCAACCCAAGGCTGACAGTTGTACTCCACTCTACTTCTGAGTTGACATGGGTTGAAGGGGAAGTCAACTTCTACAAACATAATAAAAGACTTCCCTGAGCAGGAAAAAGCTCTGGTCACCTCCTCAAGGGTCATCTTCAGAGAAGTTTCCCAAATGCACAGATTTGGAAGGGAACAATTTTTTTTTTTTTTTTTTTGGCTGGGGTCAGGCAAAGAGGATGGATCACCAAACACAGCTAATGTTTGTATTTGGTGCTGCCTTCACACTCTGCTGATGGAGCTCATGCTGGGACAGGTAAGAACATTGCTTAAGTTCCCTTTCCAGGCACTCAAGGAAGAGGCAGGGGCCAAACAACTGACTGTAGGCTTCTCCCTGAAAAGGAGACCTCAACAGCATAGTGCACATTCCCAGAGGACTCAAAGTCCAGCAAGTTTTCATTTTATATTTTCAAATCATAACTTAAGAGAGTACTATGGACATATATGCACTGCTAAGTAACATGATAAGTTCATTTTATGTTGGTCTACAACTCTGTGAGCACTGGAAATCCACCTGCCTCGGCCTCCCACAGCGCTGGGACTACAGGCGTGAGCCACCATGCCCGGCCTGATAAGTTCATTTTATACAGACATGACTTCTGAAACTTAACTTTTAATATTATAAAAAAATATTAAAAATGAGAAGACCAGAAGAATAGAGAAAATGTAAAATAGATGCACTTAATTACCTCTAATTTGACAAGCTCACACCAGGCTGATTTTCAGTGCTCGCACATTCATTTCATGTACAAATGACTCTCCACTGTGTCTTTCCCTGTAGGAAAATAAGAGCAAGGATATGATGCTCCCTCAGGGTCCACCCTCAGCACAGAATGGGCTAAGCTAAGCTCCCCAGTAGAGGCTAAATGCAACTCCAGTAGCAGGTCTCTTTCTCTTCAATTTTAATGAGCTAAAGTGCATTCATAATAAAAGCTAGGATAATCCTCAGAGTCTTCTGCCAGTTGTTCAAGTACTTCTCTTTTAAATTATATACTTTCCTTATAGTGTCCCAGCAAATAAATGCTCTAGTTAGAATAGCTTACACTTCTACTTGTGTTTTTAAAAATATCCATCACGAAAATAATATATGACCTAGTAGTAAATCTGCAAATGCTTTAAAAAAATTTAAAGACCTACTAAATTGAAAGGAGGCAGTGGAAAGTTGATAGTAGAAATAAAATTAGTCATCAGCATGATCATGAAATTGACCTTCAGATGTACTATTCTATTATTATTCTAGTGTGACCCTGTGACTTGTGTATCTATTCTGTTCTAACAGCACCAACAACTAGAACATGAAATTTAGAAAAAAATACCATTTTCAGTAATTTCTAAGCCATTTCACCCAAAAGTTTGAAAGCTATACTACCTCAGGGCTGCACTGGTAAACTAAATTGGATAAAGAAATTGAACCAGAGTCTTCACAAAGAGCTCAGTAAGGACTATGTGCACACAGGGCTTTATTACTAACATCACGTAGCTTATTCATCAGCGACAACACACCCAGCTTTTCTCCCACCTCTAGGGCTACTACATAGTAGCTCTCCAACCTCCTTGACATGCAAGAATCTACAGAGCTTGCTCCTAAGCCCCCTACTATGCGCAATCTCTTTTCTTTTTGTGTCTTTATTGCCAACTACCAAATAATGACTCTCAAATTTATGTCTCCATTCCAAATTTCTCATCTGTGCTCCAGATCTATCTGTCCAAACGTCTACTTGTTCTTCCTCCTATGAAGTTTCACAGGCATCTCAAATTTAATGTGCTCCAAACTGAACTCATGGCCTGAACTGAAGAGAATGTTTTGTCATCTATGCAAATGCTACTACCATCCATCTACTTGTTCATGCTCCATCTCCTGGACCACAATTTCCCGTGCACTTTCCATTACCAATGTCTGCTGGTGCTACCTTTAAAACCTCTCTCTACTCTGCCCACTCATCTCCAACACCACCGCCACTGCCCACCCAAGGCCCTGTTATCTCTTCCCTCATGCAGTCTCTTCCTCTCAGCCCTTCCCCTACAAAACTACTACTATGGGTCTAACCAGAAGCCAATTTATATCAGTCCTCTTGTTTAAAAGCTTTAAGTTGCACTTAGGACTGAGTATCAAATGTTATCAAGGCCGTCATAGCACTTTGTCATGGGTCCTATCCCAGACTGTAACCTTTGTCCTTTTACTTTCTCTACCCCACTCATTATGATCCAGTAACAGGCTTTCTTTTTGTTCCTCAAAAATGCCAAACTTGGTTCAGAGCCAATAGCTCAGTGGTTAGGGCGCCAGCCACATACAGTGGGGCTGGCAGATTCAACCCAACCCAGGCCTGCTAAACAGCAATTACAACTACAACAAAAAAATAGCCAGGCATTGTGGCAGGCACCTGTAGTCCCAGCTGCTTGGGAGGCTGAGGCAAGAGACTCGCTTAAGTCCAAGAGTTTAAGTTTGCTGTGAACTGTGACACCATGGCGCTCTAATAAGGGCAACATAGTGAGATTCTGTCTCAAAAAAAAAAAAAAAAAAAAATTCCAAACCCCTTCCTTCTCAGCCTTCCTGCATAGATTTTCTTCTCTGGCATTTATCTTCTCTAGACAGGCTGCTCTGGTCTCTGGTCTCATCTTAGTGCATATTTCCTGGGGAAGCATTCTCCAGTCATCCTCATGGCCCAGTCACATGTATCACATTGTGGCTACTCATGTTATTTCTGCCCTCACTATCAGATTATAGGCTTCCTTGCCCCTGTGCTCACAGCCTTTCTCCAGCATGACACGCAGTCAGTGCCTAGAATACAGTAGGTCTCCATGAACACCTGTTGACCAAAAAAATGCTATTTTTTTTTTTTTAGCATGAAACAAAGTGTATTGAGGAAGGGAAAGATAGGTTCGCAAAGCAAGAGGAAGATATAGGCATACAGAGAAAGATACATTTGCCACAGACAACAAAAATAGGCCACAAATGCTGATTCCCAGGAAGCTTTCTGCGTGTGCTCCAAGTCTTCCACCCTAACAACCCTGGTTCTTATCAGGTGGCGAATGCTAGTTCAAACTTCATAGCTTTTCTTTCCCTTAACACAGATGTGTCATCCACTCTTCTCAAGTACCATGATTGGGAGGGGAAAGGCCTGGATTTTAATTCTGCATCTGCACCTCAGTTAGTAAGTGGATTTTAGAAAAGTGAGCTGTGTCTGTGGACCTCAGAGTTTTTACTGTCATCTAAAAGATTCTCTCCATAATTCCCATACTCTGATTCTGTGGATTCATCCTATTTTTTATCCACAACCAAATTTGGAATGCGTCCCCTCAAGTTCACCTGTTGGAAACTTGAACCACAATGCAACAACAGTGGGAGGTGGGATGTTTAAGAAGTGATCAGGGCTCTGCTCTCACGGATGAATTAATGCCATTATCAAGTAGGGGCTTAGTTACTGCAGGAATGAGTTCCTCGTAAATAGAATGAGTTCTGCCCCCTTCTCTCATGCCCCTGTGCTCTCTTGCCCTTCTGTCTGCCACCAGGAAAGGATGCAACAAGAAGGCCCTCCCAGATGTGGGAAGTTGGACTTCCCAGCCTCCAGAACGGTTAGAAGCAAATTCCTTTTCTTGATGAATTACTCAGTCTGAGGTATTCTGTTACATCACACAAAGTAAACCAAGACACATCCAAAATACATCTCCCACTTGGCGTTAGAATTGTCTGGATTATTCTTGCTTCATTGTCTTTTTCAACATCCCCTACATTTGACCACGTGGTTTCTAAGAACATCGAACTGAACTTGGGCCCATCAGGCATGCTCTACAGCTGATAAAGACATGGCCTTGTACTCCTGCACATTTCTTTCTGAATCTAGTAACAACTATGCGGATGGAGCCCAACAAATCCCCCAGTGTAGAATCGGATTCCAAGAGGTGCTTCTCACGTTACTCAGCTTAAATCCAGTTTCCTCATGGCCCCAGAGCCCTATGAGAGCCCTGCCTTGTTCTAATCACACTGGCCTCTATGCCGCTCTCACATTCCAAGCCCACTCCCAGCTCACAGGCTACCTGCTCCGGCCCTTTGCATTCCTTATTTCCCTGACTGGCACTCTCCTCCCCAAGACAAGCTCCTGACTTCTCCCCTCACTTCAGTCTCCGCTCAAACATCAGACATATCAGAGGGGTCTTCTTGACCATGCTACCCTCACCCTAACTGCTACCAGGCCCTGGGCCCTGCTTTATTTTTTCATCATTATTCATCACAACAAATTACGTATGTTCCGTCTGCCTCCTCCAGGTGGAATATAAGGTTCATTAAGACAGGAACATTTTTTGTTTCATATTTTATTTCCTAAAAGAGTATATGTTAAATACTCAGACAATATTTGACTAAATAAGGGAATAAATGAGTGATACTCTACTGGAAATCAAGAAAGGTGCAGGATTGAGACTCATGCAATGCAAAACTGCAGGAGTATGTAAAGGGCAGGGCAGGGGGCTGGAGCAGCTGAGGGGGCCTGCACCCCAAAATGACAGAGCCGAGGTGCAGCCCCACATGCAGGTGGCTGAAGAAGGGAAGGCAGGGTTTGTGAGGCTGCAGGTGGGAATGCGCCCCAGGGGCCTGCCAGTCAGCTGGGCCTCCTGAAAAATGAGCGGATGAGCCTCTGGCAGTTGGGATGGGAGAACAGGGAATCCCCAGGGCAGTATGTAGAGAGATGAGGCTCAAGACGCAGGTGGCCTTGTTACTTGAAGAGGGAAGGCAAGTGCTGCTGTTTTCATCTTTGTCTTCGTTTTTGTAATCTGTTAAGAATCACTTAACCCATTTCCAAATTTAAGGCATCTGGAACTTTATTCCTAATTTCACTAGCTACTGCTCCCCTGCCCCAAACTTAGAGTCCCATATATCATCTTGTTTCAAAACTCGCCCCCTTGCTTTAAGTACTTGATGGTTCTCTAGCCTGGGAGTTCCATGAAAGAAGCCTGACAAACTCCAGGCACTGAACACAGTGGCTGACACTTAATAGGCTCTTGATAAATGTCTGATGACTTAATAAATATATTTTGAATAGATCTCCCGGAAGGCACTGAACTAAATAGACATTAACAAGCATCACTAATTACATGCTATTATTGTCTTATGTTCAACTATGCAGTGTTGGCAGAAAAGTTCTGAGTAGAGGTTAGTTCAAGAATTAGGAAACTTACACAATAAATAAAGAATTTCCACCTATCAAGCAAGGTATAGTAAGACCAAGTGATGTTAATGAAATCTTTATGTAAAGGTGGACTTTCTGGAGATTTCTGCTTACACCAGGAGAAAGAAATGTATGTGAAAAAGATAATTATACCTATATATTACTTCTTTATTTTCCGTATTTCAATTTTTAACATTTTGAATAAAATTTAAAACTTCTTTTTAAAGTATGGTTAACATATATTATTTCATTTTTGTCAAAGAAATGGTTTGGTCTTTTCAGAAAAATAGTATGTCTTAAGTGTGATTTTATATCCTAGGGTAATTTTTTTCTCATAACACAGAATATTTGACATAATTAATTTAGCAACATTTACTAACTACATACAATATACAAGTCACTATGCTAGGCACAGTTAAAAAAATATGAACTTTGCATAACAAAGAACTCTCTGGTGAACTTACTAAGCTATGTACATTCTGCTGAGATTTATATTTATTCACAGTTATTTATCAAACTTATGTATTATAATTATATTAAGCCCCATTGAAGGTGGAAACGCTGTATATGGCTCTACCAAAATTGTTTTTGCTCCCCAAACCAGTATCAATACAGTGAAATACTATCTTGCACTCTTAACCTCAGATCCTATTTTTAACAAATGACCTTTAGGCCAGGTGTGGCAGAGCATGCCTGTAATCCTTGGCTCTTGCTTGTAATCCTGGCACTCTGGGAGGCCGAGGTGGATGAATTGCTTGAACTCAGGTGTTCAAAACCAGCCTAAGCCAGAGTGAGACCCCATCTCTAAAACTAGCTAAACGCTATTAGCTATTAGAGTTAATGCTAATAGCTATAGCTAAATGCTACAGGTGGGCACCTGTAGTCCCAGCTGCTTGGGAGGCTGAGGCAAGGGAATCGCTTGAGCCCAGGAGTTTGCAGTTGCCGGGTGCCATGATGCCAAGGTACTCTACCAAGGGTGACAGAGTGAAACTCTGTCTCAAAAAGAAAAAAAAAATGACCTCTAACATCATACTTCAAAAGAACATCATCCTTCTAGTAGCTTTCCAGTGCACTAGGTACAAAACCTACCTCACCACTCCACTCCCCTCCTTCCCAAATGTCTGAGGTTGGCTCCTCATTATTCTGCAAGTCTCAGCTCAAATGCCTCAACTACAGAGAAGTCTTCCCTGACCTTCTAAACTAAGAAAGCCAGAGCACTCTCAATGACATCAAATTCCTGACTTCCTTCATAGCATTTTTTCTATCTGAAATTGGCTTGCCCTTTGACATGTTTACTATCTGTCTCCACCAGCTACATTGTATACTCCACTGCAACTTTGTTTTGATCTTCAGCTACCAGCACATAAGATTGGTTGACTTCCTCATTAATTATTAATTATTAATTAATTCTTCTGAGCCAAGTTGACTTTTTTATGTTACTTTCACATGTCCTATCCATAAGCAAACAATAAATGTTTAGGTTATGCTTTCCTATACAGCATTCTGCCTTATTGTGGTGTAAGAAGACATGTTCCACGTTTGGCAAAATAAGTCAGATTGAACAGTAACTGCTAAACAAATCTCCCTAAATAATTGTTGACCAAATGAAGGAGAATAATTTTGTTCACAATTATTCACTGTTATCCATGATAGAAACAGAGTTTATAACAATACAATAATATTCTCTTTCAACTTTTAGAAGAAAACTAAAATATTTTTTATCTTAGTTATAAATTATTTTATAGAAAAATAGTAGTTGTGGAAAAATTGAAATTGACACTCAAAAACCTACATAAATCAACTGTTACAGTAAGTTTTAATAATCCCTTGTAGTCTCGAGCAGTGTTTTTGGACAACAAAACACCCTAAGGAGGTTTAAGATCCAAATTTTTCCTTTTTCTAGAATAAGCCAAAGGTCATCACTTTGAAAACTAGATACCATGATGTGGTTGGCTTTTCTTTGCAAAAGAGTAAAATCAAAAGATTCAACATTCAGGATCTTTGATTCTAGGGAATCAGTGACTAACAGAATAGAGGTTCACCAGGGGGGGGGAAAAATCTCAAGAATTTTCGTATTCTTCCTTCCAGGACAACCTTTCTTGGGTCACCTGCTGAGAATACAGCCATGGACAAAACAGGTGTAGGGCTGCCCTCACTTGGGCTGCAACCCTGTCAAATAGTACAGGGCCATGAGCACAATGCCAGCTACAGCAACCTGCTATGACTGCCTGGACCTGATCTCTAAGGCTACAGAGGTGAGGTCGTCAGCGGGTCAAATCACAAAGTGGGGCTCTCATCCTGCACCACCTTCTCTTGTAAGTTGTTCCCCCAAAGGGTAGGAAGAGTCCCCTCACAGGATGTGTATAATACTGGCCTTCAAAGAAATCATTCACAAGCTATTTTTATCTCTGTAATGTGCCCCTAACTGCACAGTCAGGAAGCTTAGTAAATAAACTTTTCTCAACAGAGTGAATGGCTTACCACAATATTTTACCAGTCTACACTCTAGAAGAGAGTTTTTAGTAATAAAAACACAACATCAGCAGTTATCATAATCTATTTTTCACTTGGGAACAGTAGCTTATTTAAAAGCAAAAGCAAACAAAAGAACTAATGAGGGAATAGTAAGAGTAATTCCACACTCTGTCAATCACAATTCCACTTTTTCTGAAAATCAGTCTGTCAATAAGTATCAAGAATCTTCAAATATCCTCACTCCTTCACCCAGGAATTACCCTTCCATGAAATCTTACTTAAAGATTTCATAATCTGAAACAAATATATAAATGGAACATAAATAAATTTGCAAACTTTCTTTTAAAAAGTAATGTGAAATTTGAACAAAGATTCATCAAGGAGCCATTTATACCAAAGATTGGAAATGGCCTAAAGGTCTACAATGAAGGGACTAGTTAATAAATTATGACATATTCATACAATTTAATATTATATTGACATTAATAAAGCTTTCCTACAAGTTGTAAAATATTTTGGACATAAGGTTAAGCCAATAGAGAAGGTTGTAATATGTTATTAACTATGCAAAAAAAAAAATCATTAAAAATGAGGAGGAAGAAAATGCCAAAATGTCATGAGCCCTTTGGATGATAGGATTATAGGCAAATTTTTTCCCTGACTTTTTATACTTAATGTGTTTTCTAAAGTTTGTACTGGGAGCATGTATTTGTTTTGTGATTAAAAATAAATATATCTCTGCAGAAGTGCTAAGTAACTCTACTGTGTTACAAGCACTGGCCCATGTATGTCCACTGAGCTGATCTGACTCACTGTGCCAAGGCAGCCAAAGTTTGTGCCTCTCCTATGCCAACATCAGCTTAGAGAGAGTATTAAAATTCCATGGATTCATTCAGCATTTACTCCCAAAGATGTTGATTCTTAAAAGGAAAATATTTTCTTTTCTTGCCAGCAGCTGCTAATCTTTCAGCACCTCTGTGATTCACTCACTATTTGCAGAAGACCCGGCTTCTTCCCAGCATTACTTTTGTTTCGTGAATCTCTAATATTCTTTTCATATCTCTATCAGCTTTATTTCAATGTATTACCATCGTTTGTTTACCTATGGCTTTCCTATTAGATTAGAGAACTAATTGCTACCCTCAAGAAGCTCACAATGTAATGGGAACAAAAACGCGCACATTGTCTGTACCCCCAAATGACCAAACGTCCCCGAATCAGCTCCCATGAGTAAATGCTGCTTCTTTATCAACAATAGCATTAGTCTCTCTTGTCTTGCCTTCTGGAGAAGATTTACAAAGACACAAAAATCTTAGGATTCCCTCTACTTCAATCCAGAGAAAAGCCCTGCTTCTTTAAACTCTCTCCCAAATCATCTACCACAAGCCTAAATCTGATAAGTAACTGCTAGCACATGAGACACCTCATGTGACTCTAAGGTGTACGTTCCTCCTCACTTTAGTGAGCAGCAAAGGCAATTTGTCCACCTGCAGGTTAGGTTCCTGGTATTCTCTGGCTAAAGGCATAGGTAAGTTCTTACTTCTAAAGGGAATGCCCTCTTCTCTCCTTCCTGCCCATACATATTCATCAGAACTTACCTCCTCCTAGAAGCCTCCCTGATTGTCCTTCTGCATTTTAGATGGCTTTGTTCCTTTTACTCTCCATAACATTTATGTTCAACAGTTACTGTTAAGTTTGTATTTCATAACAGTAGCTAGTATTACGATCTTAGAGATTACTCTCTGAAAGTGCCTTTCAGCTCTGAAATCATATTTTTCTTTTGTGTTGTTTTAAAAGTCTTATACATTGTTATTTTAGTTCCCCAGGTAGGCTGTGAGGTTCTCAAAAATATGTCTATTTCCATATACTTGTCATTCCCCTTCCCATCATACATATATGCACAGTCCATTGCCCATACATCCGGTGATATACCTAAGCAGATATAAATGTGACCTTGACTCTGTCAGAGAGTGATAGGACATCACTTCCATTTCTTTAGTAACTTTCATTTACAGCATCTTCAAGTATAGACCTTTAGAGCAAGAGTGTGTCCCATGTACCTACTGCACAGAGCCTATGCTACTACTCTTTCCTCTCTCTCCTCTCTATATGTGTCTGTTTCCTATTTTTCAAATTTCAGGGTATAGCACCTGTATGTATAAAGGTAAATTCAGGCCATGACAGCTGGCGGAGGTCCCTTGCCTTAAACTGAAATCAGTGACTAAAATTAAGCCTTCGGAACATCTGACTTGCTGACGTATCCATCCTGCATAATGATCCTGTCCTGGGTAGGGGTGGAGGGGGACCTACTAGATTATTAAATTTTCTGCTAAAGCTGGATATAATCCTGCTGGTCAGTTCCCTTCAGATGGTCTGCCCTTGTCTGACAGTGAGCTTACGTCTCCTTTCACAGCCCCTGCCCTGCACACTTCCCCACTCCCACCGCTCAGACTAGAAATTGACACTGCCCTGTTAGAACCTGGATGACTCTCTGAAGATTCAGTTTGAGCTCTGGGTTCAGATAGATCTGGGTTCCATGCCAGCATTTTCACCTTCCAATCTGGCTCCAGGAGCTCAGATGAGTAATTAATTTAACCTCTCTCTGAGCCTCTACTTCCTGGCTCCAAAAAAGCGGGGATATTACTTACTTTTCCAGGACTATAATGAAGCTTTAGTGAGACGATGTTCGTGAGGCACATGGCAGACACTGCAAATGTTAGCTCATTTTCCCTGACCATGCCTGACAACAGATAGAATCCTGTCTCCCTCTGAGGAACTGCCCATTCTATATTCTTATTGACTTACTCCAGGAAGGATATTTAAAGCCAGGGCAGATGGGAGAGTTCCTGTTCTCAGATCAGCAATCCAACTGCTCTATTGATCTGCCCACCTGTTCGACTCCCAGATACCGCACCCATCCCCCTTCCTCACTTTGCTCCAACCCCCAAACCCAGACTCTATGCATGTGGTATTGTTTCCTAGGGCTGTGCCTTGGCATTCTTGTCTGTTCACCCTAATTACCTCTATCCTGTGCCTCTATCCGACCTGGACTTCTGGCACTCTGATTGTCTATCAGTAAGGCCAAGCTTCAGCCTGTCCTTCAGTTTGGTCTGATTTACGAACCTCATAATCTTAAGTAAGATAATCACCTCCCTAACTTTTCTTTTAGAGGGCTGTTGTGAGGTTTAAATAATATAATGAATTAAAGCCTGCATCATGGACCTGCCACACTAATTAAGTCCTCAGTAATGTCACTTCCACACATGCCCCTAGGATTCCTGGTAAGCACAGGCCTCCTTCCTATACAATCCCACTGTGATCACCCTGTCCACCATGCACAGCCATTTCACCTGCAGGCCCAGCCTGTCTTCATCTGATCCTTTCTGATCCACTTCATTCTACAAATGCTCTGACAACACAGATGCCTATGACACATCCTGACATATAACCTCACCAGATTTCATAAAGTTGCTTACATATTCTTGCTGCCAATACTCTCATCTAGGACCTCCTATGTAAGCAACCTAGTCTCTGCCTGCTACTCCCCTCTGCCCACCTCTAACAAGCCAAATGAATTTGCATGAATAATAGTTGTGTGTTCATCACTTCATTCCCCTGTTCAAACTTTCATTGGCTCTACAATAGTCAAATTAACGGGTCTCCATTCTCATGATCACTAGATAACCAGGGTTTCTGGAAATGAAATCTTTGGGCTGGAGATAAGGCACAGGGATATTTGCTACAGATACACAGATATGGATAAATGGTGGGTTCTTCATTCAATCATATTCCAGAAATCATACACCTTTTGGCAAAGTTCAGGCATGATGACACATCATCCCTGGGCTTCTCCTTGGTTGAGAGGCAGGTCCCGCTTCTGGAATTTGCAGGGCATTAGGCACCCGAGTTGCCTCCAGGAGCAAATTCCACATCATTGTGCACAGGGCTGTCCCCAAAAAGGAGGGAACAATTATTCCTGATAACAGACTTATTGTTTTTGATTTGCAGCATCATTTGCTGGGGAGAAATACAGCTCTATGTGATCTTGACAGAAGTGCCCATCACAGTACACTATCAGCTCTGCCTTATCCCACTACCAGAACCAAAGGAACACAGAGTTGGGCACCATCAAAGCAGCACTCCACTAGACTCAATGGCCACTGAGCAGAGCCAGTCAGAGCCCTTCAAGGAGATTTATAAATGGAACCTGGGGCTGGGCACTGTGGCTCACGCCTGTAATCCCAGAAATGGGACCTGGGGCTGGGCACTGTGGCTCACGCCTATAATCCCAGAACTTTGGGAGACTGTGGCAGGAAGATCACTTGAGCCTGGGAGGTGGAGATTGCAGTGAGCTAAGAGTGTGCCACTGCACTCCAGCCTGGGCAACAGAGTGGGACCAGATCCTATGTCTAAAAAAATAAAAAATTAAAAATTAAATTGAAAAAATTAAAAAGTAAATGAAACCTGAAAAAGACAGGACCTCTCTTTCTCATGGATCAAAAGCCCGGGAACATAGGCACTCGCCACATTCATCTTCCTCTACACACAGAAAGAGGGTCTCAGAACGAAGCGTCACCAGAGAGAAGTGCAGCTGCGCACAGGCGAGAGAGCTGTGTGAGTCCCTGGGTTCCAGGTGACTGAAGCAAAGCCCACCTTGGGACATTCCAGTCACACCCAGCCAATAAGTCCCTTTTTGCTTAGCCTACTTACAGGGAGATTCTTCACACATGCAGTCAAATGAATCCTAACTCGTCCATAAGGGGGGAAGGGGCGGGGTGGAGTTTTCACTGCAGGGGCACTTACTACCCAATGCTCAGGGCAGAGAGAAGACAGAGCAGGAATGAATGTGAGATGCACATCCTCCCACCTTGTACATTGCTGTACACCTTCCGTGAGGAAATTTCCAAAGCACAACTTGCTACTAGAACACATCCCATCAATTAATTAATGCAATGGTCCCAGAATCCTCACCTTTATATGAGATGTAGATATTCCTTTTTCCAGGCACACTCAAAGCTCTTGGAAGAGTCCTATCAATAACTCTATGATCTTTAAGTCCCCTGAATTCTGGAGAAGGGAAGGAGGTGTGGTGGGGAAGAAGCACAGAATAAGAGCAATCAGAAGAAACATCAGTAGTCAGAATTCAAAACATTTCAGGAGGTCTCCACTCACTCCCAAATGTAACCTAAACTTTCACTCAGAAATTCAGCTTCTCCTAAAATCTAACACCAATCTTCGCCCTTTCTCTCCTTTACTTAGGGTTTCCAAAGCATGATTTGGCTTTCTCCTATCTCTACAAATTCTGCACAAGGGCAGTGGAGCATACTAGTTCAAGCATCCTTTGCGATATTAGCCTTGGTCTCACCACCTTTCTGCTCTAATTACCACTGATGGTTTTTATGGAATCATTTGCCATTATTGGCGAAAATTCATAGACAACCATCAGCCTTCACTAAGTGAAGGTTTATATTCATTATTTTAATGTATGTTGCAGATTCGAATAACCAGTAATGGGCCAGATCTCCTTTACTGCCCGTTGCCATAGCCATAGCCCTTACCCTACATCTAGGAAGCCTGTCTTCCTCTAATCAAAACCCTACAAACCAGCGTCCCACCACACATTTCTCCCTCTCCTTAATTCTGCCAGAACTCATCATGCAGCACTTTTAAAAACAGGACATAAAGATCATCAGCTGAAGGCACTTGTTTTACAGATGCAAGCACCAGAGACCCAGGAACTTATCCATAACCACACACTCAGCGGCTCAGTCAAGATGACAACTACCCATCCAGTGCCCTTTGCAGTGCTCCATACTGTTTGCCAGGCTGGATCCGTCCCCTCGTGCTCACACAGCACCTCAGCTGCTACGTGAGCTGTGGCACATTTACCAGTCCCCTCCTCACCATCCTGTAAGCTCCCATAGGAGAGGCTGGAAGGGTGTCCCTCAGTCTGCATGGCACCACAACAAATACTCATCCGTGTTCTCTGAGTGCTTGAGCATATATCTCATCTTAGCAGATGAAGCATATCTTAAGTCCAGGAATAAGTGGATTCACTTGATAAAACTGAAAATGATACATTCCTGAATAAGACGAAGCACCAATCTCATTGCAGATTTGTTTTTCTGTCGTTACACAGGTTCTTTTTCCAAATGTAACAGACACCCCCATGCTGTCTCATATTTAGGGAGTATAATACTATCTGAAATTTATTTTTGAACTGCCTCCACTTTTACATTTTGTTTGATAAGTAATGCGCATTACTATAGGGACCTTTTTATTTGCAGTTTTTGGCAGGGGCTGGATTTGAACCCACCACCTCCAGTTTATGGGGACGGCGCCCTACTCCTTTGAGCCTCAGGTGCCTCCTGTGACTTATTTTTTTATCCTCTGCTAATTTTGTTTAAGAGATGTAAAGGTGACATTTGCTTTTATCTTTTTTCTTATTTATCTTCCTAAGCTAACTATGAATTTCTTTTCCCTTATGCCAAGAGTCATTGTGGGAAGGAGAGGGTTTAACCAATCGATTCAGATTCACTCTCCCTATATGTCAGTAGTTATCTTTCTCTGTCCAATAGCTGTAGTTAAAATCCTGAAACTACATGAAGTCCAAATATAGCAACCTAACTCTTGGAGCATTCAAAGGCTTCACTAAAAATTCCTCTAAGTTAAAACAACAAGTGCAGCCATCATTCCAAACAATGATCCTTCCTGATGCATCCCTTCTGGGGATGTCTTTTGGATACTAAGAATTTACCTAGACCTGCCTCTGAAGCAACAGGTGAAGCCTTTCTGTGCTAACTGCCTGGAAATTATGTACAGAGTTTCCCACACAGCAACCCTCTCTCTTTACTGAAGTCTTTCCCAGCCTGGTTACAAAGCTAATTATAACCAGGGTTACAGATTATCTCATAATTAGGAGCTTTCTAGTAGGGCTTCATTAGACAAATATCATTCTTAAGACTTCAGTATATATTTTTATGAATAAAAAAAATCTCCTAACATTAAATTGTAAGGCATTTAACTATAGTTTCCCCTTAATGGAAGCATTATTTTCTGCTTAGAGGGAATCCTATTCTTCATTTCAGCTGTTTAAAAAGCATACATGTTCTAGTTGGTGTAGACAGTAGTGGGAAAATAAAATAAGATCTTAAAAGTTTCCATATTGAGCCTATTTTTAAAAGATGGTAATATGTTCTAGTATCACTAGCTAAATAACAAACTGAAGGTCATGTTAGAAGTGTTTCCATAATGCAAAAAAATGACAATTAAACAGCTTTCACAGGAGCTGGTAATATTTATGCTTTACTACAGAAAGTATTGCCTCTGACACTTGCTTTGACTGCAAAAGTGAGAGTTCGAAATTCTTTCTGACAACGGTGCGTTTTGATTCTTGAAATATTTTCTATGCAGTTGTCTATAAGAACTTCTGAAGGTCTCCAGAAGAAAGGACAAGGTCTGAGACACTTTTCTCCGGCCTATTTAGTTTGGAAATACACTAAACTAAGATGTACAGGAACTGATTCCAAGCAACTAATGTGTAATTTTAGCCCAATTAGTCAATTACATATACATATATATGGCATCTGCCTTTCTTTCTGACATTGCCAATGCCTGGCAGTGAACAATGCATTGTTTTTATTACACACACACACACACACATTTCTCTAAATCAAAGAACTTGCACCTATACAATGTGAAGTGTTGGTCTGAACAATTAATTACTGCCAAAGAATGATTAATGAAGCAATCTTGCAAGCCCTGCTCCCTTCTCCTAAGGACAGAATACACAGGCAAAGGAGTAGTACTGAATTTTGCACATAATTGCTTTGCCCTTCCATTTTGCCTAAGTAGATTACTACCAAATACAGATCCTGCTTTGGGAAAACCCTGATCATACTTTTCTCTGCCATAAATTAACGCCGTGGCCGTCTGGACAGAGAATGCTGACTCTCGGGAGACAAGACAAAGGAGGGTGTTGCTTGGAGAAACCCAACCCGGTTCTCCGAGACCGCCCCTCACGGCTTCTCCCGCACTCCGGGGACTGAGGCGTCCGGAACCGTTGGCGGACTTGGTCTATTTCCCAAACTTCAGAACACACTGTTCACCCTCATTCTGGAGGCTGAAGCCGAGCGCAGGGAAGAGGGCTGAAGAAGCGCCCGGCTTCGGCTGCGGAGGGCGTCCGCCCACCTCCCCACGGCGGCACCCTTTCCTCCCCTCTCACCTGTCCTGAGAGCCGGCTCCGGGGTCCGGTCGCCTCTTCTGCTGTCACTCTAGGCTCTCACTCAGCAGCTGTCGGGACGTCAGGCGCTACCGAGAGGAGCGAAGAAGGCGGCGGGGTCCCAGGCGTCAGCAGGAATCTCCGCAGCCGCGGGCGGCCGCGCTCTCCCTCCCCATCCCGGCGGGGCTCGGGCAGCCGACGCGGCGCGGCCACCGCGGGCGATGAGTCAGAAGAGGGGGCGGGAGGAGGGGTGGGGGCGCCCCTATCCCCGCGCCGGGGGCGCGCCGGCCGCCTCGGGACGGAGGGCGCGCGGCACCCTGTGCTCGCCCGGGACTGCGGGGCCACCGGCCGCCGCCATCGGGCGCGCAGGGTCGGAGCGCTCCTGCCCTCGGAGGGCGCCAGGCGCCGCGAGCCGGGCAGGACAAGACGCTGACCGCTCAGGCGTCGCCGCCGCAGCAGCCAAGGAAGGACAATAGGGACCGGGGCCTGGCAGGGGAAAAGTTTTCTGCTGGGCTCCTGGCGAATCCCTAAAGCCCAGGGGGGAGGACTGGGGCGGGGCGGGCTTCCCCGAGCGTCGCCGCGCGGTAGGGACCCGGGACCGGCTCGACTCGCCGCCGCCCGAGACCCCAGGGGGTCCCCGGCCCCGCCGCCCCTTTCCTCCCGGAGGGTGCAGACGGGATCCGCTCCTTCCCCTCCGGGACCCTCAATCCGGCCTCCGCGCCCCGGCCTCAAAGTTGCACTTCCAGAGCCGGGGTCCGCAGACTGACCCGTCTTTAGGAGCAAAGTGCCGGCTTTCCGGAGCTCCTCTCCCGGCCGGCAGGCCGGCGCGGGAAGACGGACACACCCACTCGCTGGGCGCGCCCCCCGCTACGGCGGAGCCGGGGTTCGGGAGCGGGGCCGCCCGTCGTCCTCGGCAGCGGGGAGCCGGGGCCGACTGGGGGATTCTCCGAGCAGGCGCTGCAGGACCCCGAGCTCCACGCCCCTCGGACGCTTTCTCATCGCGCGTCTCCTGGGCGGGTCGGGGTCCCCCTGGCGGGCTGCGCGGGCGCTGCGCGGAGGAGACGCCGCCAGGGCCCGCGCGGTCGGCTCGGCTTTGGAGAGCCCAGCGGGTTAGCCGCGGGCCGCCGGCAAAGGGACTCCAGCACAGCCGTTTCCGGCTCGAGGATCGGGGGCTGGGGTTGTACAGAAAGGAACTGGATCTCTGAGGGCTTCGATGAGCAGTGCTGAGGTTCAACTCCAAACCTCAAAGCCCTCGAAGAGTTCAGGCTGCTACTCCTTTCGCTCAGCCAGCCAGTGAGCGGGGACTGTCAGGTTCACAGAGTAAAATATGATAGGATAGCTACCTCTAATGCGGCAGAAACAGAAGTGCTGACTGTGTGTGTGGTCCATTCAGTAAGTAAAGTTTCATGTAAAACTCAAACTACCGGATATGCCAACCACTACCCAGACGGGTGCAGGGCAAAGCCTCCCTGAACTGGGGGGGTTGAGGTATAGCTGTGTGTCCCCTGGATGTGTTTAAGGGATGGACTTTGAAGGCAAGTATGCTATTCTGGTGCAGGGTATTTGTGCGTTTCAATGTCTGATCTGTTGATCTCGTTTTCAAGAAGAGTTGGTTTCTGGGGATACAAAATGTGTGTGTGTGTGTGTGTGAGAGAGAGAGAGAGAGAGAGAGAATACGAATGGGAATGAGAGAGGGAATAAGTGGGGAAGGAGGAAAGGGAAAAGAGATCCGTGCAAAACATGTTCGCATTAAAAACAATCTTGAAAATCAGATATGAACTCAGAAGAGACTGCAGAAATGGCTTTCCTGTGGTACTGTCTTCTTGAACTTGGAGAGTGGGTACTTATGGTAGAAATGTCACAAATCAAAATGTTTTTTAAAAGAAAGAGAGAGAAAAAACTACAGGAGTTGGGGTGGGGGGAGATGAGTCACCTTTATAAACCATCTGTACTTTTATTTTTATCCCACCTGCATCTATCTAGCCTACAACCTCCTGCTCAATTCTTTTAGCTTTTCTTATATGTGTTTGTCAAGGCACTCCATCAAAGGAGCGTGATTCCACTGGGCCTTCCTCCTAGTTGTTCCCTCTGCATTTTATAGCGAAACACCTGAAGCCACATTTCTCTATAAAGCTCCTAAGAATGAACACATCCTGTTACCCTGGCTAGCTTTCCAAGGAACCAGTGGTAGGCTCAGAGTCCTCAGAAAACATTTAACATGATGTCCTAGCAGAGGTGCATGGTTGAAACACTTAAAATGGTCATCTGGCAATTTTAGGGATTGAGTGACTGAGTCTTCCTTAAAAAGGGATTGAGGAGGGCTATGGAAAAAGAAAAAAGCACATTCTTAAGGCCACAGATATTGATGATTCCTTGTTTCTGAACTTAGATTTTAGTGATTCAACCAAAAGAAGAGGAGAAAAATAGATTAGGTAAGAGGACCAAAGGGAAATATTTAAATTTCTCTTTAAAATAATTATTATTAGTCTCAGAAAAGACTGAGGTAAGAATTGTCGGAGGGGTGGGGCTCATGCGGCCACACACAAACCCTTTTCCCTTCCTCCTCCTGCTCTCCTCCTAAGACAAAGACACAATGGATCTGGCTGGCCCCACCCCCCCCCAGAAGTTCAGCTGAAGGACCCCAACCTGACAGGCAACCTGTGGGTTGTGCCCAGCCCCCCCACCCATGCACAATTAGGGATCTCTAACTGCCTTTGGTTGCAGACACCATCTTTGCCCTGCCCAGGCCCATCACCCTCCCCTTTCCATAAACCTGGCCCAAACGTCTCCCCTGTAGCCTTATCTCTGGGTGTCACCCTTTACACCTTTCAAGAATGTCCTATAAATAGAGGATTAACTGCAATTCAGTCATCCAAGCAACTCTCGAGATATTAGTTATAAATTTCCCCCTGACTTTGAGTACTCAAGGCAATCTCGGGTAAATTATTTAATCTTTACTAATGGCCACTATCTTTCTATCTGAAAAGTGAATGTGCCATGTCAGTAATGGATTTTGAATTTAGCTGCCTATCCTCTTTTGAAATGATGGATGGAAGTCAACCATTTCCTACTTCCCAACATCAAACTGCACTGCACTTCACACATTTTTTTTTTTTTTGCTATGTCCTTAAGATGTGTAAATTTCCACTAGAACAAGGCTATCTTGTAAGAGTGCATAGTGGGAAGAGAGTAATTCAAGCTCCCTGTAATTCAAGCTCAGCCATCTACTAATAGAGGGACTTTGAACCTCATTATCTCATATTCCTTAAATAGGAACAAAGCACCTATTTCAAAGTGTAGTAAAAATGGAAAAAATAATATGTATATAAGATTCTTCTTAGCTGTCACATAGATCTTCAACATATATTTAGTTGAACACTCACACCAAACTTGTTTTTAATAGTATTAACACAGTCAAAAAATAAGACTCTTCCTGTGGAATCAAGAATTAACCTGAGAAAAATGATGTCAAAATATGACACTACAAATGAAAGACTAATGGATGACAAAGGATTTTTAAAGAGTGAATTTTGGAAACATACATTGGAATGAAAACAAGGCTAAGGGAAGGCTATTAGAAAGTTTGTATGGGATTATCATCATTTTCTTTTGCCATAAATGTAGCTCCTAGAATCCCTAGATCTGAGAAGGGATCCTCAATTAGAAAACAAAACATATTCTATAGGAAAAAAATGGAATTGTTTGCTAGACTTTTCTCTGAATTACTTCCCTCTAGCTGTGAAATAGATTGATAGTCTCAGAGCCCCTGAGGTATCTCCACTGGCATCCATGGCTGCTTTCTCCAAGTAGGGGTAAGAAGAACAAAGCCAGTAAAGAAAATGATCTTCCTGATTTTATTTTTAAAATTAGAAAATAGGTGATAGAAATATAGGAGAAATAAAAAGGTAGCAGAAATACATTTTAAAGTAAATGTTAAGATCATTTTTATTCCATTGTGATTTTAAATAACTCTTGTGATTACCATTTTTTTCTTTCTCATTATGTACAATTGCCTGATGGTTCAGTGGGTTTAGCAGCAGAAAGATATTACTAATTTCTGTTCATTACATGTGCAAGTAAGAGGGCTAACCCATCTCAAATAGAGGTTTTACAATGTTGATATTACTACTTAAATATTTTATAAATTCTGTATTAGACACCTAATTATCTAGAATTAGATACATTTTCTTAGATAATAAACCTGATTAGATTATTTTTGCCTAAGAAGCACTGGCAACATACCATTTAGAAATGTAAAAAGACACACTCTCTCCCCTCCAAAGGCCTAGTTCTTCCCTCTGGAAAGATTTGTAACAAGACTAAGGGAAGATCTATTAGGAAGTTTGTGTAGGATTATACCCATTTTCCTGCACGAAGGGAAATATCTAGCCATATGTCGCTGAAGGAAGAGAAGGATTGCCAAGTAACTGATAGCAATCCAAGAAATACTTTTTTAAAAAAGATTCTGACTCTGTGTTTTGTTACAGGGGTCTACTCATAAAAAATATTAGGGATTTGATTTAAATGACACAGATATGTATTGGAGGGCACCTGTTCCCCTGTCCATGGTACTGAACCAGTTATTCATCATTAGGGCCTGACCAGGCATTCATCATTAGGGCCTGACTACTCAAAATGTAGTCCCAAGATCAATAATATAAGCATCACTGGGAAACTGTTAGAATAGCAAGATCTCAGGTCCCAGCTCAAACCTACTATATCACACTCTTCAATTCAACAATATCCTCAAGCAAAACGTCTGCACGTTATTATATGAAAAGTGCGACACTAGGATATACTTCACAATGACCTCTGATGCTCTAATTGAAGTGAACATTCATTTCAGTTCCCTTCAAAGGCACAGCCCAAGTGCTCCCTTTTTAGCTACATTTTATTTGTTGATGGTGATGTGTGTTACACAGAAAGCATAAACTTGAAGCAAACAGCTAGCCTAAAATCTCAACTTGTAATATTTTGAGCTTCATTGTTATCAACCATAAAATCCCAATGATTATAATATATCCTCCTAATGCTCTTCTAAATATTCGTTGATAATAAAATTGTAGTTGTAAAACACTTATCCTGGCACATAGCAGATGTTCAACAGAGATTTATCAACTACTTTGTGAGTGATACACCCTCAACCAAAGAGGGGTACCTCTCAGCATAACACTTCCAGACATGATGAAAATTTATTGTAAAACAATTTAATCTCTAATGTCTTCTCAATCTAATGAAAAATACACTAATTACATTAATTGATAAAACACACCAAATTTTATTTCAATGTGTGGTTTCTCAGCCCATAATTATGAGTTGAAGTAAAGAAAGATATGTGGATTTTTGACAATTATATTAGATTTGTTTATATTAAATTAAAACAAAATGACCTGGCATCTTGAACTCTAAAATGTTCATAAATATCTAGATATCTTAATTCTGCATCCAATAAAGATTTGTATATACATACAGCTGAGTTTGTAAACAGTAATCATTTATACTTATATATAGACCCTAATTAGGCCACAGTTTTGGTAAATAATTGCAATTTAAATTGTGCTATTTGGGACCCCAGGGATACACTTTTACACATTTATTTTAGGACATGAGAGAATGTTGACATGTTTATTTTTTGAAAGAAATTTCACACCTGATAATCTGTTGTATTATAGTTGTCATTTAATGAATTTTGACACTAAGGATCATTGTTTATTGTGTCAACTGCTGAGCTGGAAATATCTGTTTCTATAAATGAATGAACTATAATGAACTTGAGCATATCATATTTTCTCTTAGGCACTACACTCAGTTTTTAAAGGTAAGTAAAGATTGCCATTCTTTGCTGCTCCCTCATTTTTCAGTTTATGAGCACAAGTCAAATGCCTGGCTCAAGATCTCATAACCAGATAGGACCATGACTAACACCTGAGTTTTTCTATTCCTATTTCAGTGCTCCCTCAACACTCATAAAACATGTTAAACTGCTTTAAAAGTCTTAAGTGATTGAAAGATTTTAGCATATCCCTGGAAGCACATGCATTTCCCCCGACTTACCATACCTCCATACCTAAGGTAACAGGGTTATGGTAAAATATGAGCTAGCTTCAGTTTCTGATTGTTCATTTATTAGTTTATAAAGCATTCACACAATGTATTGAACATTATATTCAGTTAGGGCTCTATAGAAGTCAATGAGTCACAGACCTTTTCCTCATATTTATTGTAATCTTGTATGTTTGAGACTTTCATCAGCAAGTAACTGCAGTATGAAAAGTGCTATAAAGTAGGGGTCATCAACAATCCTTTGGAGAGCCATAGTTCAAAGGAGATCTCAAGGACCTAAGGATACAAGATCTTGGCTTTGAAGGACAAAGAAGCTACAAAAGGTAGACAGGGTGTCA
This sequence comes from Perodicticus potto, assembly GCA_963574655.1. Classification (NCBI taxonomy): domain Eukaryota; kingdom Metazoa; phylum Chordata; class Mammalia; order Primates; family Lorisidae; genus Perodicticus; species Perodicticus potto. The sequence goes on along the minus strand of CAUYRH010117460.1, from coordinate 12,162 downwards.
ATTCAGAAAGAGGAAAATTTGTGTGCGATTTCCAGAGTAGAAAATAGAGTTGTACATTCAAAGGAGAAGAGGTCAAATCAGTATAGTTGGGTGTGGGAAGTTAGATTGGGAGTTGTGAATAGGAGATTGAAGAGACAGGCTAGGAGCAGCTCACAGAGGATGTTGCATTCCGGGTTAAGGGCTTTGGGTTTTACCTGGAGAAACTGGAGAACCAATGAAATGTCCCTTTAGCAGCAGCGATAGAGGTTGATAGAAGGGGTGCAGAACTCAGAAGCAGGCAGCAAAAATGTTAAAATGTTTTTGTGATAGTCCAGGTGAGAGAAGATGATGAACTAGGGATCAGGGGGAGATAGACCCACAGGAAACACTTAGCATTTGGTGATTGGGAAGATGTGGAATAACGCCCAAGTTCCTGGTTTGGGTACCTACCTGGATTTGTCCTCTTCATGCAACCAACCAAAGGCGGTAATTATACACAAGTAAGTAGAATCAAATCATGACGTGTCTTCTATAGACGTTCCATGGGGCTTTCACTACAATGATCATTTTTATGTTTAAACATAAAATAAAAGATATAACTGATAGTTTAAAACTTCCAGTAGCCTGAAGGCTACTGAAGTTGATCTCATTCCACTCTACTCATTTGAATCTCAGTGTTGGCCAGCTTTCTTTCTTTTTTTTTTTTTTTTCAGTGATAAGATAGGATTTATTAGATCAAAAGGAATATGGAAGGAATGAAAGGCACTAGAGCCTCTGGCAGAGGGACAGTCCCAAGTGGGAAGTCTGTCTAGGGACTATATACGATTTTGTAAGTAGGAAGATCTTGACAATAATATCTGGCCAAGACTTGGCAGACTTAAATGTTGATTAGTGAATGAATGAGTGTATTAACAAATGCGTGTAGTCCTTCCAGCTCCAAGCAAAAGTGGTAGGAGTCCACTCCAGAAGAGGCCCAACTTATATAAAATACTGGAAAAACTGCTTTTCTCCTGTCTTGCTTTTATTCAGAGAAGGCAGTTTGGAGAGAAAAAGGCTGTTTGCTTAGGCCTGGAAAATGGGGACCCTGGTGCAGCCCTGAATGGGGAGAACCCTGTATCAGTGGTATATATAACAATGATATGTCTTTCTGTTTATGACATCTTAAGGCTAATTGAGGTGTACTATATACTTTTGATCTGCCCCACTACTTTTGTTTCTGTTTCCCCCCCCCCCCAGTGGTAAGACAGAATTTATTTGGCCATCTTTCAATATGTACCTTCACTAATCTCTGAAAAACTTGATACTTTTCATTAGTAGTTCTTACTGTGGATGCGCTGCTGTTGTGTTCAGTAATGATTTTTATATCTTATTCCCTGCAATTTGTTGGAGGCAATCCCTATGTCTTCTACTTCCTATGAAGCTAAAAATAGCACTCAGGACCCAGCTTTTGCCTGAAGGCATGACTTCACCTGGTACCTGTATAAATTCTCGTTTTGAAAAATCAGGGATGTAACATACTAGAGCTATATAAAAAAGGAGTTTGTGTGTACATGATATAGTGAATGGGGACTCTGGGGTGCCTCTCTGGGCCAGAACCACTATCTAAAAGAAACTGAACCAGGCCCAGCATTAGCATTACAGGTGCTATGACTATGCATCTCAAAGCAGAAATTATTATACAAGGTCTGACATTAGAACTGAATGACTGTCTCAGAAAACCCAAAGTTGCCAAAATTTTGACTCATGGTGGTAACGAGAGCACAGAAAGTTGCTTTTTGAAATAAGCAAAATAGGGGTGAGGGTGGGGAAAGATTTGTTAAAGCATACAACATTATAATTAGGTAGTAGGAATAATTTCTAGTGTTCCATAGCATTGCAGGATGACTATAATTAATGGTAATATGCTATATCGTTTCAAATAGCTGGAAGGCTATTGAATGTTCCTACACAAAGACATGATAAATGTTTGGGAGGGCGGATAGGCTAATACCTTGATGTGATCACTATACACTACACGTATTGCAACATCACTATGGACCCTGTAAATATATATGATTTTTATGTGTCAATTTAAAACAATTTACAAATAACATAAAATAAGTAAACTATACCTTCTCTTATTGGCTCATTCCAAATAGTAAGTTTAGTCAAATGTTTTGTTTTTTGTTGCTGTTACAGTTGTCATTGTTGTTTTTTAGCTGGCCCGGGCCGGGTGCAAACAAACACTGAGCATCAGGTGCCACCTGTCAACATGTTTTCAAATCAATTCTATACATGGGTAATCACTGCAAGTAGTTATTTTATCTAGGGGTAGGCTTAGGAAAAAAACTCCAAATCTGTTGTACTTAATTTGCAAAAAGGACTCTTACATACCTTTTTCAAAAGGCCTGATTTTATAAATATAAATCAAGTAGAAAAATGCTTTGAGTCTTGTTAAAACACAGAAATTTATAAAATAAGTATTTTTGTTTACAGCCTCTGACACCATTATTCAACATACAGAGAGATACTGCCTTTTAAAATCATTCTGTTCCTGTTCAATAAGAAATGAAGACTAATAGTTTATTGACTGTTTTCACCACAGTCTATTTCTATGTCCCCATATGTACTGGATCTATTCAAATGTTAAAATTCAGATTTATATAAAAGCAATAGATTGCAGTATTGTCTACAGCAACAAGAATATCATATCTAATGTTCATATAGTAGTTACTATGAAGTAGGCATTATCGTAACCATTTTATATCTATTAACTCTTCACAGTAATCTTCTGGAATAAGTACTAGTAGTTTTCCATTCCAGTTGAAGTAAGTGGGAGTAAGGGACATTAAGTAACTTACTCAAGTAAGTAAATGAAGGACCTGGGCTTATGACCTGGGCTCTCTAGAACCGTGTTAGCTGTCTCTCAATGAAAACTGGAAATCATTTGTGTGACCACAAATAGGAGACTAGTTAAATGATGACATAGCCATATGATGGAAGGCCATGCAGTGTGAAACAGAAATGTCTGTATCCAGTGATATGGACAGAGGTCATGGAGACACTGCAAAGTGAGAAGAGAAGTTGGAGACCATCTGGTATAGCGTGGTCCACGTTTGTTAAAGTGTGCATGTGTGTGCGCACAAGTGTGTGCATTCAAGAGATGGCAGGATACATAACAAAATATTAAGAGAGGACATCAGTGGAAAATGAAGTTGAAGAGTCAGGAGATCTTTCTAGTTTTTATTTTACACAATATTCTTATTTCTAGTTTTTTACATTGATATTGTATTATTTTGCTAATAAACATTTCTATAAACAACAACTGTCTTTGAGTCTTTTCCCTCTTCTACCAACTGTGGTCATAGCAGTGGGATGGATCTTACTGATAAAGGACAGGTTTTGGAAGTTCCCCTTTGTATTTTCAGAACTTTTTTTCAAATCAGATGTGTACACATGACAATTTGAAAAACTGAATGTTACCTTATAATTCATCAGCTAAAGTAGAAAGCTTCTCAAATTTTTACCAAGATATACAATAGAAATGAAAAGCTTCCTGAACTTTCATTGTGTCTCAAAGAAAGTTTGAAGGAATCTTCTCGCAAATGTAATCCATGTGTAACTTTATCCTTTATATAGATAGATAGATAGATAGATAGATAGATAGATAGATAGATAGATAGATATAAGAATAATTTATTGCAAAATGTAGGAAAAGACAAGGTAATAGTTGTTTAGTTTTTTTACTATCCTTCTGGAAAGAACATTGGCTATGTAGATGCTTGCCTCTATAGGAAAAAAATGCACTTTTTACCCATAATATATTGGATTAGCCACCTGCAACTGATAAAAGAACAGATTTAAAATGATAATTGTTGCTATTATTAAAATTAACCCTAATGACAAGTTTTATACCTATTTTAGTATTCCTTTCCCTACTGACAAGATAAATCTTTGTTCCCCAAGTGCTTGTCAAACCAATTCTTTTGTCTTCCTGTCATCATCCTCATCAGTTACTTAAACAAAACATTGTCATGTGTCAATAAAAAATGTGACAACTGTGCTTTCACCAAGTTTACCCAAACATATGCATGAACAATGCTCTTCTATAGTGTTTAAAGAAATGTGTAGTATACCAGTTGGTTTTTCCTTCATAGCTGGGTCAATCAATATGTCCAGGGTTTGAATTTGCTTTTTAATCTGGAGAGAGAAGACACACATTGGAATATTGAAGCCCAAGGACTTTAACTTGCTCAGGACCTAGCATCTAAGAAGTGTTAGGGTTAGGATAGGAACACAGGCCTCCTGTTTTCTTGCTCGATACCCTCCTATGCAAAAACAGTCTCTTCAGAAAATTGGTTATATTGGACGTACAGTGGCTTTCCAGAGGCTACTTCAAGCCAAGAGGCTTGTGAAGAGTGAATGTGAGATAAACTTTCACATCAATAATTTTGCTAGATGATTAAAGGAAGATTTTTTTTTAATTACCGATTAATATGAGGGTACAAATAATCCTGTTACAACGTTTGCATTTGTTAGGTAAAGTCCCTGTGTAGTTGTGCCCCTCACCCAGAAAGTGCCATATACCTTTACACTGTGCCAATAAGTGGGAGCTCCCAATGCCCCTCCTTCTTCCCTTCTGCCCCCTCCCTCCTCCCCCTCTCCCCAACTTAAATTAAATCAAGTTTTTCTCTAGTGTGGGCGTGTATTAGTCTACTGGCTTCATATTAGTATTCAGTGCATTGGATAGCTGCTTTTTCATTCTTATGATACTTTACTAAGAAGAATATGTTTCAACTCCAAACAGGTTAATACAAAATTTGTAAAGTATCCTTCTTTTTGTGGGTGAATAGTATTCCATGTTATACATATACCACAGTTTATTAATCCATTCCTAGGTTGATGGGAACTTAGGATGTTATCATGAAGGAAGATTGTTTTTTAACTAAAATAAAAAATGACTTGCCAAAACTTTTTAAAATCAAGATGAACCACAAAATAGCAAAGAAACCCTGCATTTCAATCTAATGGTTTGACCTATGTGCCCACTTGTGGCACAGTAAATGTAAAGTTAACTGTCTACCTTCCTCAGCAGAAGGGATATTTGGATGAGAATATTTGTGAACTGCTTGCAAAATGAGAAGCTAAGCAACATCAAGTCCCTCAGATTTGAGAGCAGGTGAAACATGAATTAATTACAACAAGCGGGTGGCTACCTGGTTATCCTCTTATTTCTTGCCTGTAGTTTCAACAGTAGAGTGACTTCTCCACAGAAATGGGGACCTACTAGGTCCAGAAAAGGGCAAAAGATTGAAGACAGGGTGTGTTTCAGTGAATTCCCCTTCAAGGAAGAAAGAGAAAAACTGAGAAACCTGGAGCTTCTGGAACTATTAGAATGTCGAAACAATAAACTTGAGATAACAACTATTTGTTCCTTTATTCCACACATTTATCAAGAGTCCCTGCTATGTTCCAGATCATAGTCCCACCCTCAATGACTGAGGCATCAAAAGAGCAGATCCTAATGACATAATATACCCTCTGGAAGGGTGAAGTGCTACGAAGAAAAATAAAGTAGGGTAAGAGGCTAGAGAGTGATCCTGCGATGAGAGTGTGGTTTTGTATAGAAGCATCAGGGAAGTGCCCTCTAAGAGGTGGCTTGGAGCTGATTTTTACAAGGAATAAGGTAAGTGCATTGCAAATATCTACAGAGCAGGCGGAGGGACCCGGGAAATGCAGAGACTTTGAGGTGAAGTGTCCTGGGCATGTCTGGGGACTGCCCAGATGTCCTGCCTGGCTAAGCAAATGAGAAAAATGGGGAATCGGGAGAAAGGGGTGAGGAGGAAGAGCCAGGTTTTCCTGATCATCCAGGACTCTGTAGGATTCAAGCTTCAATTTTAGGGATGATAGGAAATCAATGAAGAATTTAAAACAGTTGAGTGACATGATCTTACTTATGTGTTACACAGTCTGCTTTGATAGTCACAATTCTAAGAATTTAGGATGATTTCCTAGCAATGATAACAACTTAAAAAAAGGGGGGACAGCGCCTGTGGCTCAGTGAGTAGGGTACCGGCCCCATATACCAAGGGTGGTGAGTTTCGAACCCAGCCCGTGCTGAACTGCAGAACAAAAAATAGCCGGGCATTGTGGCAGGCGCCTGTGGTCCCAGCTACTTGGGAGGCTGAGGCAAGAGAATCGCCTAAGCCCAGGAGCTGGAGGTTGCTGTGAGCTGTGTGACACCACGGCACTCTACCAAGGACAATAAGGTGAGACTCTGTCTCTACAAAAAAAAAAAAAAAAGAAGGTAAGGAAGATAGCCTGCACATCTAGGAGGCTATGGCAAGGAAAAATGGAATAGATGGGAAAGTGCCTCAAAATGGAAAAGCATGGAATTTTAATCAGCATAAATCTCTTCAGGTTACCCCAAATATTTAGCAGATTATGCTGCACTGCACCCTGTAAGAGATTATAGTTTTAAACAATTATTAATTAAGTAAAACCAAAAGAATGCATGCTATATCATTAATGATCCTTTTGGCTAAAACTTATTAGTAGAGAATCTCTGACAATTCAGAATGAAGATGCATCTGTTACAGGTAAAGTTCCCCAGAGCAGCATATGTTTTCTTTGCTGCTCACAGAAGCTGTGAATTCCATTCAAGGTGGGATTTCTAACGCAGTGACGTGAAGACCCCAGACACATTGGCCGGGTGAGTTCTGGGGAAGAGAAATGTTCACAGTCTCAACGATCTCCACTCTAAGTAGGGCTACACAGTGAGCTGAAAGGTCCTGCACTTGACCCTGCATTAGCTCTTGTGTTGATAGGATGGGTATTTGGGTCCCTTTGATTGGAAGTAATTTGTAATCATAAATAGGAGAATTAGCAGTTACTAATGGCAGGGGTGATGATATTTTTTATAGTTACCCCTTAAGTTGTTAGTCATACTTGGGTTTTAAAATATGAAAGAGAAACTACTGAAATAATAGGCTTTTCTTCCTTAAGCTTGAATATCTTGATTTATTTAATGTAGCTCCTTGACCTAAGGTGATCCCCTTAGTATATAAAGTAACCATATTTATTTTTAATCAAGTATTTTCTTGCCTAAAAACTTCTATGGCTGCCTGTGGCAATAAGTTAAATGCAAAATATTCAGCTTTTTTAATAAAACATAGGATGTTTTTCTCCTGTCTAGCCTTATCTAACACCCCACTCCTGGAACTAAGAGAATGGCCTTACCTGGGTGTCCTAACATTTGTCTTCGGAACAGGGCACAATAGCGCATGACCTATGACAGATTCAGAAAACTTCCTAGTCCCGATTATGAGAATCTGTCCTCTGTTTTTTTTCTTCTTGAGCTCACTATGTTAATATGTGAAGTCAGGCAGTCTTAACTTCTTCTGTACCACTTGGGGACAGCTGACAAATTATCACCTCCCCGCTGTGCCACGGGGCTTAGAAGCTCAGCGTCTGTATTTACTCATTCGGTAAACAGGTGCCAAGGGCCTGCCCTGTGCCAGGTACTAAGGATTCCAAATCCTGCTGTCTCTCCGGGATGTTTCGGGAGACTTGGATGCCCTCCTATCCCCACCTCCCCCTAAGTAATCTCGTTCATAATTTTAACTAAGACTTGTTTTAGCCTGGAGAGTTCTACTCCCCAACACAAATACAGTTCTATTTAGATTAACACAGCGTCTCTTGCTTTATCCAAAGCCCTCCTTTTGAAGAATGAAACCCTCACAGGCAGGAGAAACTGAGGAGTCAGTTTGCTCAGCTGCTTGACAGAAAATACCTCTGCAGGTGGCATCTGCTCGGTTGAAAAAAAGAGCTTGTGAGTGTTTGAGGTTTGTCTTTTTCATCTCCAGGTTCCTTTCTCTAACATCTCTGTCCCTCGGATGAAGCCCCGGCACCTACCTCTACCTCCATGCAGGCACCTAATGTCTCCTTGTTCTATTCAGGCTTCCTCCACCTCCCCCACACCCTTACCCTGCCCACGGCATAAATGCCAACTCAACACAGCACTCGTTTGTGAAGGACTCCTTAACTATCGAGCTGCTTGCTCTCTGCCACACCTTTAGAGGTTTAGAGTAAATTGATGTATTTGACAGAACTTTATTCACAGATTTTTAGGTCAATCTGTGTACTGTTTTTCATTTATATATATTCTATGTGTTTCAGACATAAATAAGTCGTAAAGAAATTTTGGTAGAGGAGATGGAGGGAACGGGTTGGGAACAGGTGGGGACAGCTGTCCTAAAACGGCAGAAGGAAAATTTCCTAGGCCAAAGGAAAACTAGCACAGTCTCTCCTCCCTTTTCCTCCTCTCCCCTCCCCCCTCCTTTCTTCACCCCTCTCTCCCTATATATATCCATCTTCTCTATCTCTCTGTTTTTCTACCTTTCTTTCTGGAAAATATGTCTATATGGGGGGAGTGGCATCTGCAAGGAAGTATTGTCTTTTAGGGGCCTGGGACAGTCAGAAGTGAGTATCTCTGCAGAAAATGTTTAAGCATAATACATTAAGAGTAAATTGGTATTAAAAATTGGATTCCAAGATTTTACCAGTGAGCAAACATTTGGATAGGTAGTGACATATGTGTAGGAAAAACAATGGAGGAAAAGTAACCAAATGTCAACAGCTGCTCTTACTGTTTGGGGTGGTTAGAGGAGGATACTTTTTCATGTGTTATCAAATTTGCTAAAATAAACATCTATGACTTTATAATGACAAAAATAAACTGGTAATGACACAAGGAAAACAAAACCCAGAAAAAATTTGGTTCTTGAAAGTTGCCTGCTGCCTTGGAGGGTCCAGTGGACCCCTCCTTCGTGGGAGCCATTGGAGTAAAGGGTGTCCATGACTCATTGTCAGTGATTACTTCTAGGACTGCAGCCTTCTCTCCTGCCATTTTCCATTTTTCTCCACTCCACAGCCACTTCTCAGTACCCTCAGCCCCTAGCTTGCCCAGCCCACACATGACCTTTGCCTTAGGACTGAGATCTCCCCACAGCGGATCCTGATCCGTTCTCATGGTCTGTTTCCTAGGAGAAGAGTATACAACAATGTTTGAATCCAGATGATAATGGAGACTTGGGCCTTTAGGATACATATAGCTTTACTAAAAAATTACAGAGACATGCATTTTATTATGTAACTGTTTCTTTTGCCCATGCATCAGTACTGGCCATGAAGTTTGTGACAAAGTTATGTAGGGTTAGAAAGCATTCTGTTCATTTTCTTAGTAATGACTTATGATAAAGGTAGCTCGCTTAAAATTCCTTATGGAGATTTGGGATTGATGCAGGGAACCTCAGGGAGAAAGTCTGAGCTGTTACAGCAAAATGAAATATTTGCTAGTTAAAAAGGATATTTGAAAAAGATTCTGAGTGCCATGGACAATGCATTCCTGAAATTACCTTTTATATTGGGTGATGTAAAATTGACAAAAAACTGAAAGTACATAAAAATTAATAATGATAACCAAAGAAGTGATTAAATTCCATTTAAATTTACAAAAAGTTGTCTTCTTTTCAGAAGTTTTCTAAAATGACTAATTTGATACATTCTAGAAAAGTCACGTTTTCTTCATTATATAGTTGAATCAAGGCTCCCCACCCCAAACGTGCTCAGAATTTTCTAGGTTCGCCATCTACACTGCATACTAAATTACAATCATTTCCTTTCCTTCTGCACTCTATACTGCCTTTGATAATTTTATAAGATTTGAACAATATTTCTTAATGTTACCTTTCAAGAAAGATGCTTAGTTTTTTGTTGTAGGTCAAGCACAGTTAAAATATTGAATTACATTATAATTTACTGTATAATTAAGTGCTGTGTTAAAGAATTTTCTTTGTTTTCTTTTTATTTTAATAACAGAGTCTCTCTTTTTAAGTTACAATAATGACAGAATAAGAGGTGATGGAAGGGTGGGTGGCTAAAGCCTATAATCCCAGCACTCTGGGAGTCCGAGGTGGGTGGATTATCTGAGCTCACAGGTTTGGACCTGCCTGACTTCACAGTTTCAAGACCAGCCTGAGCCAGAGCAAGACCTAGTCTCTTAAAAAAAAAAAAAGGCCCGGTGTTGTGGTGGGGGCCTGTAGTCTCAGGAAGCTGAGGCAAGAGAATAGTTTGCACCCAAGCGTTTGAGGTTGCTGTGAGCTATAACACCACAGCACTCTACCAAGGGTGACAAAATGAGACTCTGTCTCAAAAAAAAAAGAGGTATTATGGCAGCCTATCTAGATGATATAGTGTTTCATATTTTTAGAGGGAAAGAAATTCTTGAAAAACTAAAAATATTTTGGTTTACAGAGTCTTTAAAGTTTTAGAGATATTAACTTTATATGATTGTGAGATATTAAAATTAATAGTCCAATTCTTAGCTAAAATTAATTAAAAATTATACTTCATGCATAAGTTCGTTAGCAATTACATTTTTATATTTTCACGTTAATTTTCCAAAAGTGGCTGCTCAGTTGATGCATAATAGCTAAAAACAATACATTGTGATTCCAACAATTTTTTCCTCAGGTTTGTAAGCAACATCTTGTCAAAATAAAAAGAAAATTATCTAAATTTCAAGTTTATAGTCATTTTACATTATTTATTTATTAGACATAGGATTTTTTTTTAGCATTTTTAAAATTAAATCATAGTTGTGTACATTAGTGCAATTATGGGGTACAATGTGCTGGCTTCATATACAATCTGAAATATTTTCTTTTTTTTATATTTATTTGTTTATTTATTTTTAAATCATAGCTGTGTACATTAACACAATCAAGGGATACAATGTGCTGGTTTCATATACAATCTGAAATGTTTTCATCAAACTGTTTAACATAGCCTTCATGGCATTTTCTTAGTTATTGTATGAAGACATTTGTATTGTGCATTTAGTAAGGTTCGCCTGTACCCTTCTAAGATGCACCATAGGTGTGGCCCCACCAATTGCCCTCCCTCCACCCCAACTTCTCCCTTCCCCTCCCCTCCCTTTCCCTTTTCCCCATATTCTTGTGCTATAGTTGGGTTACAGCCTTCATATGAAACCTTTAAATTAGCTTCTTAATAGGGCTGAGTACATTGGATACTTTTTCTTCAATTCTTGAGATACTTTGCTAAGAAGAATATGTTCCAGTTCCATCCATGTAAACATGAAAGAGGTACAGTCTTCATCTTTCTTTAAGGCTGCATTGTATTCCATGGTATACATGTACCACAATTTATTAATTCATTTGTGGGTCGATGGGCACTTGGGCTTCTTCCATGACTTAGCAGTTATGAATTGGGCTGCAATAAACATTCTGGTATAGATGTTTTTGTTATAATGTGATTTTTGGTCTTCTGGGTATATACCTAGTAAAGGAATCATAGGATCGAATGGCAGGTCTATTTTTAGATCTCTAAGTACTCTCCATACATCTTTCCAAAAGGAACGTATTAGTGTGCATTCCCACCAGCAGTGTAGAACTGTTCTATTCTCTCCACATTCATGCCAACATCTCTGGTTTTGGGATTTTGTCATGTGGGCTAATCTTACTGGAGTTAGGTGATATCTCAAAGTAGTTTTGATTTGCATTTCTCTGATGATTAAGGATGGTGACCATTTTTTCATGTATCTGTAGGCCGTGCGCCTATCTTCTTTAGAGAAGTTTCTCTTCAAGTCCTTTGCCCACCCTGAGATGGGATCACTTGTTCTTTTCTTGCTAATAGGTTTGAGTTCTCTGTGGATTCTGGTTATTAAACCTTTGTTGGAGGCATTACCTGCAAATATTTTCTCCCATTCTGAGAGATGTCTGTGTTACTTACTAGGTTCTTGGTTGTACAGAAGCTTTTTAGTTTGATCAGGTCCCAGTAGTGTATTTTTGATACTGCTTCAATTGCCTGGGAGTCCTCCTTATAAAATATTCACCAAAGCCAATTCCTTCAAGAGTTTCCCCTGCACTGCACTTTCTTCTAATATTTTGATAGTTTCATGTCTTAAGTTTAAATCTTTAATCCAGTGAGAGTCTACCTTAGTTAATGGTGATAGGCATGGGTCCAGTTTCAGTCTTCTACAAGTCTCCAGCCAGTTCACCCAGCACCATTTGGTAAATAGGGAGTCTTTTTCCCACTGAATGTTTTTAATTGGCTTCTGGAAGATCAAGTAACGGTAAGTAGCTGGATTCATCTCTTGGTTCTCTATTCTGTTCCAAACATCTA